>VZTO01021054.1:0-16409 GCA_013400615.1 Syrrhaptes paradoxus
TGGTAAATACAGGTCAGGAAAGGTACTTGTAGATATGCAACAACTCTGAAAGAATAGAAAAGTGCTTTATAAACAAAGTAATTTATCATCATTTCTGTATGTATATAGGAAACCTACTATCACAACTGCTGTTATTCTAACGGGCTTCCCATACAGTGCCACATTAATTAGCTGTCAAAGTAGCGCAGCTCTGAATTCCATTTTACTGATTTACGAAAAAAAGCTACATTCCTTTAAAAATATGCAGATTCACTGTTATTATCATGAAGTAATCAGCCTTCTTGGAAAAAAGCTATTGAGCTGCACAATATGAGTTTTTGAATCTCAAAGGTTGGGGGCTCATCAGAATATTCATTGGCCAAATCATGGCTATGGTAAGATTGTGCGGGCAGTGCCTAATTTGATACAGATTGCAGCAGCGTTCATTCAGTTAGATGCTGCATGGTCCTGACAGCTTAACTGTCAGATAAATTGCTGCAGTTATAGCATATGAGCAAGCCCATAAGCTGATCATATTAATGTTACAAAAATATGACACCAAAAACTAATAATGTTCTTTAAGGCATCTGGACAGGAGCAAAATCTAATCTTGTCTAAAAGATCTCCATTAGCAGTAATCATTCTGTAATGTGATCAACATATTCTTGTCAAAGCAGATAGGACTGTGCAGTATTAGTAAAAGTGATTAAACGTGGCATGTCCTTCTGAAATAAGCCTTCAACTTTGAGAATCAGGACCTGCTGATTACACTGGATTTGTTGGTTAAAACAGGTCCAACCCATTTTCAAAGTATCTTCTTCTGGTGATTTGTACTTACTAAGTAAGGGAGAAATACGCAGTAGTAGAGAAGAAATCAAAATGAGAAGTTAGACCATGTAGAGTTTGAACAGAAAAAAAACATTGGAGAAGTGAGCCCGTAGTACAATAATCTTTCCCTGTCTCACAGTGCTTGTGATACCCTGTGATCCAATTGCATAATCAACCAAAGTTCCTTCAAATATGCACGTTCTTATAGCTGGAGAATAAATACATCAAGAGCACATCAGGCTGTCTGCTTTGTTGAAAAGGGCCTCACTCTTCACGGTAAGCCTTTGCAAGTGATGGATGATTTGCTGAAAGTTTATGCTGTTAAACATGGGCTTCCATGGTGCTCTGATGTTCCTCACAGCCACAGAGGTTACTGTTCATTTCAGTTCTGAAAAGGAAGAACAAAGCTTGATATCATGAACCATGCTTTTTTTTTTTCTTAATATTGTTGCTGTTGGGCAGGAAAGTTCCTTGCATGATGGTCTAGTACAGTGCAGGAGAGCAAGAGAGCTGGAATTTATTATTAAGAGAGCACATGAATGGTTCTCTTTTTTTTCTTTTTTAGTAACTATTTTTATTTAACTAATTCTTCTATAAGACCTCCAGAGTACTGCAGAATACAGCTGCTCTGCCAGGGATGTTCATTTGCCTACCCAAGAAGTGCACAGACTCTATCTGTAGTGATTTTAAACCTGTCTGTCAGTCAAACACCACACAGCCACTCACTCACCCTTCCCCCTCCCAGGGATGTGGGAGAGAAAGGGTTAAAGGGAATAGAGACTCATGGGGTGAAGAAAGAACAATTTAATAACTAAACTACGATAAAATTGAAAATAATTATGATAATAGTGATAATAATAATAGTAATACATACAAATATACAAATGAGAGATACACAGGGATACTGCTCACCATCCAGTGNTTGGGGCTGTGCTCCCTCCCAGCTTCTCCTGCCCCTGCAGACACTGGCACAGCAGAGGAGCTGAGAAGTCCTTGACTGTCCTGGCAGCAACTCTAAACATCAGTGTGTGATCAGCTTCTCCTCAGCACAGATCCAAAACACAGCCTCACACCAGCCACTATGAAGAAAGCTAACTCTGTCCCAGCCCAAATCAGGTCACTAGTTTAAATTATAATTGGAAAATATTTCCCCAGCTGTGAACTGATTCCTCTTTTGGCATTGTAAAAGGATCCAGACAGATCTGAGGAGCTTTAGTCTGCAGCATCACAATTCCTTAAGGCTGAGAGGATTGTTGACAGGTTGTAATTACAGCTTGGAAGGATACTTTGGCTGGAAAATTGCTAATTACCTTTAAGGGCGGTCAGCAGCTAAGTTTCTCCAGAGAAGCAGAATGAGCAAAAAAGGTGCAATTGATAAGAATGGTGGTTCCTGCTTTCTTGTCTGGAGGAACTGAGCTGTGTCTGGTTGCAGACCTTCTACAAATAGAGATGAGCTAAAACAGAAAAGGCAGGCAAGGCATGGTGGGAGAGATTTTGGAGCGACACAAAATTTTGTTCTTGGAAAATGAGGAGTAGCAACCTGTTGGGTTGCATTCCGGAGATGGAGCCAGATGGACCCATCAGTGCTGCTGTAACCAGATGGGTGAAAATTCTGTCCCCCAGCCCCTGCACAACAAAAGGACTGAGTTAATGTGAACTTTGTTATCTCAGAAGCGTAAGCATTGCTGTGAAGTGCTGCCAAAGAAGAAACACTAAATTTGCAGACTTTAAGTAGGTTGTGAAAGCTTGAAATAAGGTAGAAACAACAAGATGTTCCTGATTATGTGTAGGATGAATTAATTAAGATAAATTTAGGAGTAGTTTTGTTTGGGAACTTGACAGTAATTGCAGGGGGTAGAGAAGGGCAAGGGAGGTGGAGAGAAGAGCAGGGAGGGAACAAAGCACTACACCCAATGACAAAGGATCTGAGAAAGTCCAGAAAATACAGTTTTGGATAAAATACCCACCCATAATGAAGAGTCTGGTTCCAAACTACAAGGGAGATTAATTTAGTTATTTTCTGTGATGTAAAGACAAAGGCAACAACCATCAGACAGACAAATAATGTGTTTTCAGTATGATTTTTGTATTTTCTTTCACTCAGCTATATCGAACTGAACATCAAACACTTTCTTGTGCCACTGATGAAAGGACAGTTATTGCACTGGGATAAAGTATTTCCCAGTATTTATCCTTGTAAAGTGAAAAATAGGGCTAAACATTGGAACATCTCAGAAAATTAAGTTTAGTTTCTACTGGCACGAAATTGTCTAACAGGATGGGTATCTGTATCATGATGTTATAGTGTCCTCATGAGAGAGATGCCTCGTTTTTACAGCAGGAGAGCTACTTTCAAGGTGAAGGATGTTCAATGTTAAATCATAAATTCAACAAGCCTACTCTGTCACAAGAAGCAAATTCAATTTTACAGTAAAAATTGTACACTGAGTATCTGTGTTTCAAAAATGGAGATGGACTAGTGATAAATTAGACCAGGGCAATAGACGTCAGACCCTCTAAATTATATTGGCTAGGCTGAAAGTAGTTCTAGACGCATACAATGAAGTGAAAGGAAGTGAGGGTGCACTCATTCGTATGAATATTTACATGCTAAGTGTGTGTGAAACAGAAGGAGATGCCTTCACTTTTCCCTATCTAGTGCCCCAGCACCAGCTCACAGGAGGTTGTGGGGTTTGCTGGTCAGTGTCAGAAAGCCCACCTGACACTTTTCTCCCCCTTTACAAGAAGCAAGAAGACAGGTGCCACCCAGACTGCCTCTGTGTCTGTCTGCTTCCCGTGATGATGCACACAGGCAAGTTCCTGCTGAGGCTGCATCAGGAACCAGTTTTAACTTCTGAGTACAATGAATTACTTTTTTAACATTTTTCCCTGATTATTTAGCCCTTAGAAGTTAACCTTATAGAGTGCATCATTGAAACATGACTTCAAAGGAGAAATAATACTTCAGTAATATCTTCTTGGAACTAATAGCTTCTTATTATTATTTTTTAATAATAAAATCTTAACTCCACTACTAGTCAAACTGAATTAATTCAAAGGAACAAAGCTGCTCAAACACTGAAAATCAATTATTTAACTTTCTTTTCTGTCTGTACCATGCAAAAGCTTGCCCTTATTAAGGCAGTATATTTCAGAAGAATTACAATTTATACATGATGAACAATATCTTAAAATTGTTAGGGTTTGGATATTTTCAGTGACAAGATCTAGTGGACAAATCTTTCACCGGAAGATGTAGAAGCAGAAATTAGACTGAAAATGTGACGTGTGCACCATTTGTAATAGGAAAATAATTCTACTGGGTTCAACAGATATGCATCATAAATACAAAGGACCAGATTTGTGTATTTCTTTTGAAAATTTTAGCATTGAGATAAATTTGGTAAAATGTGTTCTCAGACTTACCTGTGTTGCGCTGTATCCTGGACTTTTGGTAATGATTAAAGTTAATGTGTTCTGATTTACAGCTATCCAGAGATGCATGGGATTGCCAAAGATCTTAGGCAAGCACTGATCATCAGAGATGATGGGTGATTTCAAAGACAAAACTTTCTTGGGAGTGACGGTATCGGTGTGCTGCTGTTGTGAATCATCTTTAAAATGTTCTTCCCTAGGTGTGAAGGACATTCCCTCAGTTCAGGTGTTCGGTGGTTTGCTTAAGTCAACACCGCTATCGTCAGCATTTTGCAGTGAAGAACAACTCTGCTGGATTTCAAGATACTGCCGTTACAGGTAACTCTGACTCAAATCCTAATTTATAAATCACCTTTCTCTAAAATGTATAAAAATAAAATAAAAAAAGCTTTTATATATTTTAATTAGGCAGACTGAAATCTGGCTAAGAAGAATTCAGTAATGTGAACTCCTGCTGCTGAAAAAGACTATCAGGGAGAAGGCAGATCAGAAGGATTCTTGGTTATTAAGAATACACAAAATATGTTATGTGTCTGTGTATGAAATAGTCTTATCTACTATGCTTAGAAGAAGAACATTACAATGCTGAAACCTCATTATTGATGGGAATGATTTCCCGGTATTTTGGGAAGAGTCAGAAGTTAAAAATCCCGATCTTGATCTGAATTTCCCTACAGTTTAAAAAAAATCTCATAGCTTCACTATATGAGAAAATTTTAACACTTTCAATTTTATTATTTCATTTGTGTCATAATTCTTACAGTATATGCTCTGTGTGTGGCAGTTTTAGATCCTGTTTAAATAAAATATAATCAAACTATTTATCAGAAAGGGAAATGACATTACCAATATTTCTTTTTTGTGTTTTGCTTTGTAAATGAACAGAAACAAATAAGTAAAAATAATGTGTTTTATTGCAAGGCGAAGAAAGAGGAATGAATACAGTTTCCTCAGGAACAAAATGCTAGTTACACTACCAGCTGTTGAAATTATGCATGTTAAAATACTTCCATACTAATTCAACTTAGCAGGAATTCAGTTCTGTGAATAGTTAAACTGAACCTTCCTCAGTGGGACAGATAGCTTAACATGACAAAGGTACTACTTATAATTCAGCACCCAAAATGCTGGAAATAACTGAACTCTTGAGAAGAAATACTTAATGTTTTGAATTATTTTAGTAAAGACTTGCGATCCAGAGGTTATTTGTAACTGCTCTTGGTATGTTTACTTTATATTAATTTTTTTTCCTATTAGTTATTTTTATATTTCTTCAGAAATTGAGAATAAAGGCTTGTTCCAGTGAAGTGAATCTAAGCTAATACAAAAGCTAATGAATTTAATTAAGAGTTTTTGTTATGTCCTCTGAAAAAAATGATTCAAAAATCTTTTACTTATTTTCCTAGGAAAGTTGGATGTTCCAAAAATGCAAGAAGTTTAACAAACTGGCTCCAAAGAGGTGGTTATTATGTACTATACACCTATGTGAGAATTACTACACCAAGCAATTTGGCATTAACTTATTTCTAAAAATGTAAGTGATGTGGGGAAGTTTCATGCTTTTTTTTTTTAACTACTTTGCTGGACTGAGGTCTTGGACTGAGGTCTATCAAGCTTCATTTGACTTGTTTCAGTGGTCAACATTATAGCAATGGCCAAGGGACTGTTTCTGAAAAATATACCTAAACTCATATTATATTTGAATGTAACAGAATAAGTCTAAGTATCTAAGTAAAAACATATATCCATTTTTTTTTGTAAAAAACACTGTGCAGCATGGATGTCTCCAAAGCTCCTAGAAAGACATTGACTCCAGCTGTGGGTGACGGCGAGCTGTGGCGGGCAGCAGGAGCCAGCGTGTGACTCAGAAAGAGCATCTCAATGGGGTACTGCAGAGCAACACAGAGGTTAGGGAGAAATGCCCATGGGCTGGCCCTGTCTGTGTGTGCAGGCTTTTAGGACTGTAGAATATTCATTTAACAATGTTTATTTCTGTCTGTCAAAAGAAACAGGGTTCAGTTCAGATGCAAGGGATACCTGGTGCCAGTTTCATTAGGGACTTGTTTTTTCCATTCCTTAGGTATTAAAGTCTAATGCTGTTAAAAAAAAGTAAGCTTGATTGTAATGAAAATAATTTTAATGAGTATACCAAGTGAATGCAATTAAAATGTAGATACATAAATAATATGCCATCCTTATTGGAATTAAGGTGGTCTTTTTCCAGAGTACATTTACTAAGGGGTTTTTTGGTGGTTTTTATTTTTTGCTTTTTAAGATTAGTTGAAAATATAGGCCACTCCACACTAAGAAAAGAATATAAAATAAGTTTATTTTGTTTTACTTAAGCTTCAGCATTTGCACAATGTTCTTGATTATCTTTCATCCTGGCAGAATTATTTTTTTGAAAAAATTTGTCTACACTGTCTTCACTAGTGCTCCAGCTGTTTTGGTTTGTTAATATTCATACCCAGCAAGTTATAATTTCCTGATTGATAAGTGATTGAACTAATTCAGTATATTTTATTTAGTCAGAGTTCCATTTTTAGGCCCAGTCCTCCATTAAAATGTGCAGGAGTCTGTATGTGAGGAGAAGAGAGAAGGGAAAAGGAAGGAGAGAGAACACTCCTTGCAGAGCCTCGTTAACATAGTTGGGGATTTGTCTGAACAGAGCTTATGGCAATTGTAGGATTTATACCACTGCATTGGAGATCACCACCACTGCAGGAATATGCTCAATTAGCTTATTGCAGGACACAGACCATTAAGATCACATTGCTTCTTTCTACCCAATCTGAGGAATTTAATAAGAGCATGAAGTGTACAAGCAATTAAGGTTTTTGCTAGTGTACCAAGATCTGGTTTCTAAAAGCTTTACACAAATGTGCTAATAGATTTAACTACCTAAATGTTATTTTTCTGCCAAAATAAAAATCTTGGAAGACTATAAAACAAATTAGTGGCTTGCTGGCATATTTTTCCCTCTATTCTGTAAAAAATTATTGACCAGGTAGTGTATAGATGACACATCATAGGAGGAGGAGGAAGACGACACACACTGTTTTCGGAAGTTCACAGAAATACAAACCTGAGAAATGGAATGGTGTATTAACTTGTTAATGTACCTGTAAGTATAGGATTGCTGTCATGCATACAAGTTACTTTTGGTTTTTTACATTAATAAGTGAATCATCATACTCTGCCCTCTAGTTCTGATTTTCTGCTGGAAAGGTTCTACTTAAACACTTGTTTGGATTGCTATAACAAATGAGATCTTTTAGAAGCTAGTAAATCAATTCTGCTTGCATTGACTGAGCCAAGAAAATTAATAGCTTGAAAAGCTCCCAGAGCTTCACCTACCACAGTATTACAGCTTCTGGTATATTAAAAATGAGATAGACAAGTTTGTCAGATAGAGAGAATGGAGATGGAGAGATGGTTGAGACAGCTCAGATTCAGAGACTGGTAAGAGGCATCAACAGAGAAAAACATATTTGCATGTTTTCTGGTGCATCCTGTGACCAGTCCAAGTGAACTGGGTGCCCAGAAGGAACACCTCTCAACTTTGAGTGGGAGGCAGAGATGCCTAGATGCTGAATAGCAGCACCTGCTAACTTTCAGAAGGAAGAGTTGATCTACATTGACTCTCTATATGTACTTTTATTTCAGTTCATGAAATTGTGAAACAAAAGGAAAAGGGGGAAGGATAGACTGAAATTAAACCAGAGAACGAGGATCTTGAATAGGAGGTGCCGTGGCAGTCTGCACTGTTCATAGTAAATAGATGTCTGCTTTCTGTGGGAAACCCTCTAAATGAAGTCTTCCTCTCTCATTAATTAAAAAAAAAAAAATTGCACTCACTCTGAAACTCATCCAATGTTCTGAAACTCATGCCTGGGTTTTATCCTTGAATAACCAATTAGTGAGTGCAAAAGGACTTAAAAGATTGTCACAAGGGATAGTCTTACATTAAAGACCTTACTGATGTTGAATGAAAGCAGGTTGCCTCTAGTCATCCTGAATGACACAGGGACCTGAGGACAGCATCACTGTGAGGAACAGGGAGACTCTGACTCCATGGGAGTAGCCTATATTCCTGCTGCAGTATGCTGTAGCAATGTTGTGCTAGGCAGCTTAGCTGGAAAATGCTTCACGAAGTAGCAGTTGGTCATTAAAGCTGAAGTGGAGAAAGCTAAGGTTAAATAAAAAGCGTTTAAGCTCTTAGCAGGGTAACCAAGCATATTTTTCATGTTGGGAAAGCATGTTTAGACATTGAGTAACTGATATATTTAGTTCTCATGACGTACTGTAAATGCAGATAAACTTGATAAGCAAAGACACATCTGCTGAATAGGAACAAGGTTCATCATTTTTCTCCCGAGGTAATGACCTATTCACCCTCCCCTGCCTCACCAGCATCTGTAAGACTTCTCCTGCATTCCTACGCAAAGTGACAGTGCAAGTTGTTCTACTTATAATTCTTGTATTGCCAACACTGCGCCTGTCTTTTTTAATGATGTATGGCCTTACCTTAGTGGTGGTTAATCTAATGATGGACTAACTCCCTGGAGGTTACAGGCAGCATTTTCCCTGTTTCTAGCTAGCAGCCAGCCTCACATGGTGATGAATGTTTTGGGCTTCCCCTACCCCCCCCTCACCCATGCTGACTATGTGCACATTTATTGCAGCGTGGAATTATCGCTAGAGCTTCAAAAAGAGCAGTTTCTTTGGTGTTCGATGTGCTTCGTTCACCAATTAGACAATATTGAAAAGAGAATTAATTAATTCAGGAAAGCAACAAAACGCAGGGGTGGCTCCAAGATGAAAGCACTGAAGTTCCTCAAGTGAGAAGTAAAAACAAGCTGTATCACTTAAATATCCCTGCAGATTCTGTTAAAAGCTCAGACCATCTTATTATGTTTCAGCTAGTTACCTTCAGCATGCTGAAAAGCCATTTGACTGACACCTGGCCAGGCAGTTTCAAAAGAAACTCCATATAATTAGGAGAAAGTTTTTTTTCTAAAATACTGGTTAATGCATGTCCTGAAAGCTAACTAGAAGATAAGCTGTATGATAAAGGAGAAATAGCAGATTTTGCATAGATTTCTTAGGAAAATTACTAACTCCTCCAGTAATACAAAGCACATAACTGTGTTCAGACTGGAAACTTAATTGGTAACTAAATAATGATAATACTGCAAGTGACTGAAAATCAATTACAAATCTAAAATCTATTCCTTAGGCAAGGTAAATGCAACAGTGATATTAAAGCATAATTTTGTAACACACACTTGGATTTGAAGTTAGTGGTCATAAGGCACACCAGAAAACAGTCCTCAGCATTCACCATCACGCTATGTACAACTTATTATTTTTGACAAAAAGCTGCTACTCTGCACTGATCTCCTGCTGGCCTGTTTACTCGCCCTGGCCAGTATGTCACCGGATACGTTATGGGCTTTCTGATTTTGTCCAAGCACATTTTGATGTACTTCTGTTTCCCTTTTTGGTTGGATATTTTCTATGTTACGGACAGTCTGTGTCCTGATGATGCTTGAGTTTTCATTGTAAACACTTGCTATTGAGAATGCAAAATAAAACTGTCATTGTGCACTTACCAGCTTAGAAATCAGGGGTTTGGTACTGCAGGTATTAAATAAAAGTAACTCGTGCCTCCTCTCAACCTGGCAGCATCTACCACATTGTGCCCCAGTGCCCATTTTCCACAGAGTTCCCAACTCCTGATGCAGTTAATTTCTTTTCACCGCTCTCTGTAAGGGGCATCTCTGTGCATGAATATTCCAGGAAAACAAAACAAAGCAAAACCTTAACACTAAAGCAAACACAACATAACAGTAACCTTCCTGAAAGGGCGTGCTGCCACAAGAGGCTGGATGAAAAAAAAGACAGGAAAGGTTCCTTCTGGAGAGATTCCCTGCAAATGAGGTGATGCTGTTTGCAGCCTTCTCTGAACCCAGAGAAAGTGTTTAAAGACATTTATTATGATTGCTTCTTAATGATTATGGACCACTTCAGTCTCTGAAATGCAAGCAATCTGACTGCATTAGTTCCCCAAGGAAAGAGAACAGGTAAATTGCATTAATGAATTTATTTTAGGAGCATTATTTTCCAAAACTCTTTCATAACCATAATTTATTAATGTTGATATGGATGCTTTGGCTTGTTCTGTTAATTCAATTCTATCAAGCAGAGGCAGACAATAAGAATGGCTAAGAGAGAACAAAAATAACTGATAATGTTTGGATATTTGCTTCACACAATTTGTTTCCACAGAGTGTGCAAGTCTCAAAATTCAAACATAATTGCAGAATCTTGGAATGATGATCCTTGGAATGCTGTTTTTGCAAATTTCATAATTATATTGAAAGCTCACCAATGTCCCAATTTATGTCAGAAAGCACTTTGCTAAGTTTTGTTTGTGGCTTTGTCTGTGAATTCTTTAGGGTGTTTGGTGGTTTTTTTTGGAAGAACTGGTGAAGAGAAGGTTTGAGATGAAGTAAAAGAATACAGTGACTTCCATCCCGGTCCAATCCTCCTTCAGGGCTCTCTGGCTTAAGCAAGTAAGTGGTGTAATCCTCTTGTTAACTCACTATTTGTTGACCCTTCCTGGGCTTGTTACAGTAGGATGTGTAGCCAACAAATATGCGCGCTGTTGCTATATGTACAACAGGATTGTAATAGTGCCTCCTACTGTTAATTATTTTTAGAAGCAGCTAATTGTAAAGGTAAACTGTTATCCCAAACCGACCATGTGTTTGTTTTGCATGCAAAGTGAAGCTGAACAGAGTTGATTTGTGTTATTTTGGCATTTCTTTATTTTGTGTTTATTTTCTTTACACAATTTGTTGTTGTTTTGGTTGGTTTTGGATAGAAATTGAATAGCTCAGATAACCCCTTTCCCTAGTTTTTAGTAGAAGTAGTCATAGAAGTCTACTGAAAACTCTTAGAACACTTGATCAAACCAAAATTGCATTTTCCAGAAGTTAAACTATTTCACTAAAGACATTTACTCTGTATTAGTTACATTATCCTTCTGGCAGATTTTTCTGGTTTTGAATATGAATTTAGTGCTTTCCTTTATCCAGTCCGTTTCTGTTATAAACTTTCTGTTCTAACTCAAGACTTTTATGTTCCATTTAAAACATTCCAAAAAATATTGAATGTGCAGGTATTTGGAAAGGGGAAAATTTTAAATTCTTGCATTTTAAATTGATTATTTTAATATAATCTAAGTAATCTTATTGAGTCAATACATTGATCCAGCTGTCTCACCCAGACCTTTCTGGTAAAAATGCCCTTGCGGTTCCTAATGTTTATGGACTTCACAGAAATTTATTAATTTACATTTTAAGTAACGATTACATTTGAGAATTTCCTAGTCAGTTCATGCACAACTTATAAATATGGAAAATTAGACAGAAATAATAAAATTATTCATGATGAGGTGTTTACTCAGATTTAGCTGCCAGTTCTTTCCTCTGACATTTTTAAAATCTGGCCTATGTTAGTATCTCAGTTCTTTTTCGTTGGATTTCTTGACTCTTTTCCTGCTGTACTGCTTCCCCTCTGATCATTCCAACTCAAAACCTGAAACTTGGAATATGAAACTTGAAGCTGTAAATTATTCTGGGGTTTTTTTTTTAGGACGGAGTGGGACTGGATGTAGATTAAAATTTGTGGAATAAGTTCTCCTATTTTAATTGCATCTTATGCTGATGGTTTTTAGTTTGCATAGATTAAATAAAGGCTGAAACAATGGGGTTTAAATCCTCCAGAAATCTGCTGAAGACAGCAATATACTGTACAGTTTATTTCTAATTTAACAACTTAGAAAACCACTTTCAATTCTCATTCTCTAACGGCCTGATGGAGGAGCTCGGGAAGAGACAAGACAGCCAAAGTGAAGAACGTGTACAAAGCTAAGCAAACAGAGTGAGCAATTTCAATTCACAGTGTTGCAGTGCTGATGTTTCCTATATTCCCATTACAAGCTCAGGCAGGGAAGATTGTAGAATCACATCTTTTTGGTTTTACCATAGTTTATACTTCCCAAAGACCATTGAGATACTAGGTTCAGTTAGACAAAGCAGAAGAGAAGTGTCAAAATAAATCATTTATTCCTCAGCATGGTGCAAAAAGAGTTCCTGTAAGAGTTGAGGAAAGAAAGGCCACTGTAATGTAATGGGATACAGTGCAGAGGTCCCTACATATCTCTAAGGTGCACCCAGGTTTGTAGAGAACATTTTATCCCTTATCAGACAGCTACTGAACAAGCAGATGCTGGTGTTTTTTTCCCCTTGTCTGTAATAATCCCTTGGACCTCCAACACCAGGAAAGTCATTCTTTCTTCCTTCTTGAAGTGAACATCCAGAAATCAATACTGCTTTTGCAACTCTTCATAGGAGATATTCTCTATCCAAATTCCCTGTGAAGAAACTAATGTCAATAGCATGACTGCTTAAACAAAATCTTTTCTACCTTGAACCTAGGTATTTGCTCTGTGTTGTGGACTATGTGGAAGAAACCTCCTGGGCACTCTTTAGTTTTAATATCTTTAAAAGGAACAGATGCAATCTGAGTACAACTAATCGAACCTCAAAACAGGGATATAAATATTGTAATTCTTCTTAGTGATACTAGCAACGTGACCTTTACAGATTAATGTATTCGTGTCTTTGTAAACAACCCTATTTATGGCTGACCCAATTACTTAAGGGCTCATTAATCTGAGATCTAAATTGTTAGATGGGGAAGTTTAGAGCTGTCTTTAGAGTCAGCTACTCGTCTCTATTATTTTGGACAATTATAATCAGATCTTGGGGAGATCGATACTTAGCTGATTCAGATTTACAATTAGAATAGGGTTTCTGTCAGTGCCAGAGAAGGTAAATGATAAAGAAAGCACAGGAATGAAAAGCCCAAGAGCATTTTCAGTGCTTACTGCTGGAGTTGTCTCCTTCTCTGAATTTCCCAGCTTGAAAACACGGAGAAAAAGCTGCTGAAGTAACACTGCCATCTCTTCCCAGCCTTAAACTACCTTAACTCTAAACCTCAATAAATATTTCAGCTCAAAAACTGAGCACTTACCACACTCAAAAAAGACTCAAGGTAATTCCGTGAATCCTGTGAGCCCCCCAGCTTTCCTTTATTGTTGCTTCTAAATCCACTCCAGAGAAATGGGCACATCATCCTGAGCCTGTAGCAGATCTCAGTGGCCCAGAACCAACCAAGGGGTTGACTGCAGAAAGACACAGCCCTGAGAACTGCTTGAAAATGCTATCCAAGCACCCTGATGTTAAGGAAGGTGTTTAGTGTAATCATCTATTTAACATTTACTGAAAAATAATCACCCGCTGTTAGCTGACATCCACCTAAAGTAGGAAGATTTCTAAAATTATCTGCTGTTTCCTGTATGATCAGTAACATTTTAGATACATTATAGTAGAAAAAGAATAAAAATTATTTTCTTTTGAAACTTTACAGTGAAACATAAATTACTTTAATGACACCTCATATAATTGTTCTTTTATTCATTCTTAATGGTCTTAAAGTCTCTAAACAATCTTAACTAGCTAAAAATACATATAGAGATAACTTCAAAAAGCTGTGTTGTAGATCCTCTCTGTAATTTTTACACTGAATACATCAAAAGCAATATATATGTGTATTTTATGTGTCTCTAAATTTATTCAGTATCTGTTTCTCATGTAAAATCTAGAATAAACCTGTTGATTGGTTTAATGCCACATTCAAATTAGATGTAATGTCTCTGATGACAGGTGCAACTGGGGTCAGAACCTGAGTGCTGACCCCAAAGGACAATCCAGTCAAAGTTTATGTGCAAATAAACTAAAGAGCATTCTGACAACATACACACACCCCAAATCACATCACAACGGGTTCTTGTAATAAGTCAGATCATGCACAAAGGGCTTTGAAGTTTTTTTGCTAAAGCAGCAACTGGTTTTGTCAGATAGCAGTAACTTCATTTGACGGCCACAATGTTCCTACTTTGTCTTGATTCAGGACGTCATTGCTCCAGTGGCTAGAAAACATGACAGAGAATTGTAGCAAGTAGCCATTCAAAATAGTTTTAAAAACTCAATGTAGAGGTGATTAAAATAGCAAGGTAAAAATGTGAGAGAAATCAGTGTATGTTTAACAACACCTTTTAAAAGCCAGTCTTATGTAAGTGCTCCTTATGAGCAGTGACAATTTAAGAAAAGCAGCTGTCCATTTCTCTTCCCATTTACCCTGCAGAATGCTGGCTTTTCCCCCTGTCTTTTTCAGTCAGGCCGGTACTAATACAATAAGGGTTAACAGTGAAAAAATGCACAGTAGAAAAAGCAGAGAAGTTTGTAAAATTGCTAAGAAAACCTTAGCTCATAAGGCATAAGTGCTGACAGGCAGCTTCTGATGTTCATTGCTGAGGTGCTGTGCCATGCAAGGGAATTTTTGACCTCGGTGCCAGGTGGAATGCTGACACTAATAGTTTCAGTATGCATTAGAAGCTGGATACAACTTCATTTAACCATATATCTCCAGGAATATTGGTCATAGATACTCTGTACCTTGGCAGTACATGTGTCAGGGAAAAATATTGTACTCCTTGTATTCCCCTAGATGCTATGCTGGAAAGGGATAAAAACCCTTCGCTGCAGCGATCCTTGATGTCTGCTTTGCTTTCCGGCTTACCACCAGAAACGCGCTACTGGAGATCGTTCCAGTCTGACGTCGCTGGCAGCCACAACTGTAGCAAATGCACAGAATGAAGGGTACGTGCTGATGCAAGCCATAAAGTCCTATTTAGCCCGTCTCTCCTTGGATTTTAATGAAATTCCCTTCCTGAATTCTGCATCTGGCTTATTTTGCAATCCTATTCTGGCTAACTAGGCTAAGGCAGGGCCTTATAGGCACTTCTGAAAGTGGTAAGTAACTTGTGAAAGCTAAGAAAGAAACTGTCAGAGGAAATCCTCCCCTGGGGAAGAAGNGTTTTGTCAGATAGCAGTAACTTCATTTGACGGCCACAATGTTCCTACTTTGTCTTGATTCAGGACGTCATTGCTCCAGTGGCTAGAAAACATGACAGAGAATTGTAGCAAGTAGCCATTCAAAATAGTTTTAAAAACTCAATGTAGAGGTGATTAAAATAGCAAGGTAAAAATGTGAGAGAAATCAGTGTATGTTTAACAACACCTTTTAAAAGCCAGTCTTATGTAAGTGCTCCTTATGAGCAGTGACAATTTAAGAAAAGCAGCTGTCCATTTCTCTTCCCATTTACCCTGCAGAATGCTGGCTTTTCCCCCTGTCTTTTTCAGTCAGGCCGGTACTAATACAATAAGGGTTAACAGTGAAAAAATGCACAGTAGAAAAAGCAGAGAAGTTTGTAAAATTGCTAAGAAAACCTTAGCTCATAAGGCATAAGTGCTGACAGGCAGCTTCTGATGTTCATTGCTGAGGTGCTGTGCCATGCAAGGGAATTTTTGACCTCGGTGCCAGGTGGAATGCTGACACTAATAGTTTCAGTATGCATTAGAAGCTGGATACAACTTCATTTAACCATATATCTCCAGGAATATTGGTCATAGATACTCTGTACCTTGGCAGTACATGTGTCAGGGAAAAATATTGTACTCCTTGTATTCCCCTAGATGCTATGCTGGAAAGGGATAAAAACCCTTCGCTGCAGCGATCCTTGATGTCTGCTTTTCTCTCCCCAAGGCTTTCCGGCTTACCACCAGAAACGCGCTACTGGAGATCGTTCCAGTCTGACGTCGCTGGCAGCCACAACTGTAGCAAATGCACAGAATGAAGGGTACGTGCTGATGCAAGCCATAAAGTCCTATTTAGCCCGTCTCTCCTTGGATTTTAATGAAATTCCCTTCCTGAATTCTGCATCTGGCTTATTTTGCAATCCTATTCTGGCTAACTAGGCTAAGGCAGGGCCTTATAGGCACTTCTGAAAGTGGTAAGTAACTTGTGAAAGCTAAGAAAGAAACTGTCAGAGGAAATCCTCCCCTGGGGAAGAAGGCTTCTCCTACCCCTACACTTCGACTCCTGTGCCTTCAGGCCTTTGCTGTCATACCAAAATGCTAAGAGCAAAATGGTTTAGAGAAAGATGAAAAAAAAAAAAGAAAAAAAAGAGAAGC
>VZTO01021054.1:16856-43243 GCA_013400615.1 Syrrhaptes paradoxus
AAGAAAAGAGAAGCAAAGAATACTCCAAAGACAAATAAACCTCAAAAAATATTTTTAAAAATGTTTCCACATTAAAAATTCATGTAAATGAAAACCTACCTGTTTCTCAAAATTTATTTCAATCAGTAGGACGACTCAGGAAGTTATGACTCAAATTTAGAAATGTTGACTCACATCTGGCCCTCAGCAGAAACGCAAATCTGTTGGTAGCTTCCAGAACTCCCCTTAAGTAGTCAATCAGATAGAAGAACCTTTATCTCTAGGAAATTTCTCTTGTTACTGTATAATTTCCTGTAGCTGAAAAGAAGAATTTTGAAATAATAGAGGCAGCAATATAAGTTATTTCAGTGTTCAGCTAAAAATAGCTATTCCTTGAATGGTTATAGCTTGAGGAAGCCATCCTTTTTACTGTTGCATGTGATTTGGTGATGCTTTATTTCACTTTACACCTAGCAGTGCTGGTGCTTACACAACTGCTATATGTTAAGATTGCCAACTAACACTTCTTTCCCATTATAAGTTAATACAAGAAGGTCTCTGTGTTATAAATTATATATTATTTTTAGAAAATCTATGACAATTTTACCATTGGCCACATTAGCAGTTCAGCATGTTCTTATAGGAACATTACAACGCACGGGTGACAGAGTTTCTGGAGGCAATCAGTAAGAGTGGCCCTGCTTGAGCAGGGTAGCTGGACAAGAAGACCTCCATAGGTCCCTTCCAACCTCAACTATTCTTTGCTTCTGTGAACTATGGGCTATTGGAAAAGGAAATTTAATTAATGGTATCCAATATTAATGACAAATTACTGCCATCTTTGGAACAAAATATTTCCATTCAATTAAAATTTTGTGAATGTCAAAAATTTTAAACAACCTCCAGATATAGTATGCTTGCAAAGTGTAGGGCTATTTGGAAAGACAGTGATATCATAAAATGTTACCTTTTGGAGGTAGGTTTGCACCAGCATAAATCATGTCATTTAACTTAATTATGCAGAACCAGTGCTTACTGTTATTATCTGATTATTAACCCCCACATGAGCTATTTACCTCTCAGTCTTGAGTAATCAACATAATGATTACCTGCCTGTTGTGGTAATAATTAAGTAGAAAAGCTAGCAACAAAATAATGAGATTTTTAATATTCTTTTTAGGTCAGACATAATGAGCATGGAGTGTAATAGTGGGTCTTGAATATAATGCAATTTAGATTAATTTTTAAGAGGCCTATTTTTTTTTCACTTACAGATATTTATTTTTTTATCAAGGGGAAGCTAAAAATGTCTAGGAGCAAAATAAACGAAAAGGTCTAATTATAATGCGTAAGATTCCATGATATGCCAGAAGAGGAAGGACTGCTTACACCTGGGCCACGTTTGTGCCAGTATTCACACCTGGGGTTAACACTGTAGATCTCCATCGATGTGAAATGACCCCCTCCATTTCCACGGGTGGCACTGCAGCAGTTTGCACCAACTAAAGAGTAACATCAAGAGAATTTTTTTATGGTCAATGAGCTTCTTCATCACCAGAATTTTCCAGGCTCCTAAAGATATGGATGTCCAATGTTTATTCAAATGAGATACTTTCAGCTTAGTATCAGAATAATACCGTGTAGGGCTGATCCAGGTTGCAGAGTTATCTCCAAAGGGAAATCACGGATGTTTGCTGACTATGGGAATTGGAAATTAGATTCAATAATGCTCTAAGAAATTTACTGCAAGGTACTAGTACTGCAAACGTGCTAGCGTACAGCATATGGCTCTGAACTGAAAATTCTGAAGCATGAGCTCATTTTCACTTGAGTAGTCCTGCGGGACTAACATCTTAAATTCATCTGGAATTCTGCAACTGGTGTAAATTTTGGAGGATTACTCGTGTTTGTTCTGCCAGCATATTTAACTGCTGCTGTATAACATTAATTTTCTGCCATTAATCCCAAATTAAGCATTTTTCACTACGATTTCTTAGTATATTCTGCTGTGTTCGCAGTGTTGACATCCTGATGAACATATAATACCCCGCAGAAGATAAAGTCACTGACTGTACGAAATTTCTTGAGAAGACCAGACGTTTAGAGATTTTGTTGGTTTTCTCTGAGCTTCCTCTATTGTGTTTAATTATCTGCTTTCATCTGAAGGCAACTCAAAGAAGCACCTTCAAGACTACATACAGAACAACTCATCTCTAATCTCAATGACGAGTGCCCCAGAGCACATCCAATGTTCACAGTATTTGCCACATTCTTGCAAAGTAATCTTATATGTAGGTTGCTTTCTGTGCTGAGAGAACTTTTTCTGCTGGTCTAACTTCTTCTGAACCAGTTTTCACACCATACCATACATTATTCTTTTAGTGTTTCAAACATATTTACATTGCTTAATTATATTCTGTTTAAAATCCCTTGTTACTTACTGTTGGTTAGCTCAGGCTCACAAACTATGGTAGGAGATCCACATGAATTATTTACAGGTATTTTCTGCATTAGAGAAAAAAAGTCAAACATCAATAATCGATGACATCATCTTTTGTGAGATTAAAAACCAAAATTGTTTCTTTAGAACAACGTCTTCATTAAGGAGAGAAGTTAGTGAGCAACTAGTAAACTGTCCATGGATTAATAACAAAAGCTTTAGTTATTTGATTTTTATTCTGATCCCTTTGAAACATTGTTTGTGATCATTTTCCAACTCTGCTCTCAAACAGCACTTTCATCAGCTCTCTGAACGCTATGCAGAGCACTCAGAAAGTCCCATACTAGTTCTCCCCTGAGGCTTTTCTCATCTGGTTTTGTTCTTTGTCCTTTTTGTGTAATTGCATTTGAGTATTAAAGGTTTGCATGTTTTATTTCTCTACTGATAGAACTTTGGGGTTGGTTTTGTTTTCTAATGCAGAATAGCATTGAAGGCCTCAGCTCTGCAGTAAGTTGCATAATCAGCCCATGACAATTGCAGGAGGGTTGGTGAGGCCCATCCAGAGGTTACCGCATGGTTGAGCCCAGAAGAAGAAACAGAAGTTCCTTTATGTACACATTAAGGAATATGCAGCACGAGGTTATTATAAAGTCCTCTGGTGCTTCAAATGCTGAAATGTGTATTTAACTGCATAGACATGAGTAATTCATTCACAGTAATGGAACTACTTGTGTCCACTTCAGATTAAGCGTTTGCTTATCCAGGAATGAAAGTTTAAGTCTTCAGTCACAGTACAGTTCCTTGAAGGAATGTTCTAACATGCTTTCCATCTCTCAGTGCAATGTTCCTTGCGTAAGCCCCATATTTGCAGAACTGTGTCTTTAAACAGAAGGGAACTGTGTCTTCTACTTTTAGTGCTTTAAAACCATGATATTTTAGACCTTCAATTATTTTTTTTTTTTTAGCAAAGTAGAGATGCTTTTGCTCAGTGAAGAAAAAATACTGGTGTTTTGCTTTGCTTTAAAGATGGGCTTAAGAGAGTTCATTCTACATGCTGAGTGAATGATTGGAGGAGAGAGAATGTGAAGAATAATAGCTTTTCTTTCTTAACCCTAGTTTTTTAAAATATTCTTAAAGATTAAAATGTTTGCAGAAAAGATTAAACTTTACCAAAGCTTCAGTAGATTGAGATGAAGATGAGTTAATGTCTAAGATTATCTTTTGAATGCTTTTTCTTTTTTTAAAGTATGGTTCTGTCAGCTAAATATAGTTCAGATTTTTACATTTTTATAGACCATGTGAGTTCCCTGCAGGCACATTGTCTCTCTTCAGTGATTTATGTAGTTTGAATTATAGGGGATGATAAGCATTTGCTGCTCAGTAGTGTAGTTAATGCTCAGCCCCCCGGGTAACAGAGCAGTGAAGCATTTACTACTCAGTGGTAGTTCTGCAACAATCAGCGGCAGTGTGGCTCTATCACAGTAAATTTACATTGGTACACTTCATCCTCAGGGAGCTGAACATTCACTTAACATAGCCTAGGGAAAACAACTGGAATGGACATTTTCCAGTCTTTTTGGGTGGCACAACAGGGGAAGTTACTATTGTAACCAGATCAGAAACAAAAATCACAGATGGTACAACATGAAAATTAGCCAACTTTTATTTTCTCTCCTTTTTTTTCCCTCCAACATAAATATATATATATATATATATTTTCAGACTAGAAAGTTTTTGGAAAGCTGAAAGTAGAAAAAGGTGCAGTATTGGCAGTGTCACTGCAGTTCTGGTGAAGAAGCCAGTGGCTCTGGGAGGGCTCTGAGTACTTCACTCCCGTGATTAGGAGGAATGTCCTCTGTCAGACAGGTGAGCTTACAGGCACTGTAGCTGTATAATGATTCTGTTCCTGGGATTGTGATGAGAAAATAGCAAGGGCTGCATCAGCCAAGCAGTAATAGCTTTTCTCTTGCAGGATATTTTTCTTCAGTAGGTCTGAAAGCATTTTGTAAAGGAAGCCAATATCTCCTTCATATGAAAAATGGTGAACCTGGAGCAGAAAGAGGTCCCAGGAGTTGGCCACAGTCCTTCAGCAAGACTGTGACAGTNCAACATAAATATATATATATATATATATTTTCAGACTAGAAAGTTTTTGGAAAGCTGAAAGTAGAAAAAGGTGCAGTATTGGCAGTGTCACTGCAGTTCTGGTGAAGAAGCCAGTGGCTCTGGGAGGGCTCTGAGTACTTCACTCCCGTGATTAGGAGGAATGTCCTCTGTCAGACAGGTGAGCTTACAGGCACTGTAGCTGTATAATGATTCTGTTCCTGGGATTGTGATGAGAAAATAGCAAGGGCTGCATCAGCCAAGCAGTAATAGCTTTTCTCTTGCAGGATATTTTTCTTCAGTAGGTCTGAAAGCATTTTGTAAAGGAAGCCAATATCTCCTTCATATGAAAAATGGTGAACCTGGAGCAGAAAGAGGTCCCAGGAGTTGGCCACAGTCCTTCAGCAAGACTGTGACAGAGTGAAAAATACAGCCGATGTTCCCAGGGTGTCTTGCTTAATGCTTTAACTGCTGTAGTCAACGCTGCCCTCTCTCTCTGGAACGCACCTGGAAGCCTCAGGCTGCGGTACAGCCTGCAGCAAGAGTCAGGACTGGCAAAGTTAATTTTTCTCTTGTAAGACATAAAAAAATGAGGCAGGGTAAGACATAAAAGATGAGGCAGAGGAATCTACAGCAGGCAAGATGAGCTCCAGCCTACAAAACACAGTGGGAAGGTGTGAAGTGGGATTTCTGCAAGTACTCCGTCCCCACAGATGCTGTTGCAGATGTGAGAAAAGACAATTGCAGCCAACCGAGGAGGTGGAACTCTGCTTTAGTGACAGGGAATCTGTGTGGAATGACCAGTAAACCTACACTGCGTTTTTAAGCCTGACTGGTCGTACAGCAGAAAGACAGCAAGTAGAAACACAGGCACACTTAAGGGTACCGCTCAGGGCCCTCAGATCTCCACATCAGTACGTTTGGCAGCACTTTACTGCACCAGAGTGCCTGAACAGCCAGTCTGCAGGGAGGCTGCAGGCTGAGAGGGTGAATTAGGTTTCCAGAAGACACCTGTGCAATGCCTTGTGCTTGCCTGCCTGCCACAGCGTGCAAACAGCATAAGGACACGGTGAAGAGCCTCAGAAAAGCTAATGTTGACAGGCAAGTGGAGAAGCTTGAGTGAAAAAAGCATAATTTGTGTTGAAGTCATGGATACGGAGCTGCTGACATCCCCTGGAAATGGTGAGAATGTAACTCTACCTCATGGTTGCGAATAATTAATTAAAAAGCAGCTCAATGGTATCAGAATTTAGACTTTTGGAACAAGCATAAAAATTAAGAGCTTCAAATCTTTCAAAGAACAGGGATCTGATGAATAATGAGAGGAAAAAAGAATTTAAAAATGGCTGATCGGCTGAGAATCATGAGAAATCCCAGGTGAGCCATTCCAGTCAGTGCTCTGATGGGCAGGCATCTGCTCCTCGCAGTCAGCACGAGCATCGTTCCCCCACACCCCGCCTCCACCTGTCCTTAAAGCGTGGACACTGATAACGAAGCGAGGAGGACTACTTAAGTAAACCCTATAGAACTGGCAAAGACAAATCTTATCCAGTAAAAAAGTGTGGCCTCTTTCGTCACTGTAGTCGAGAAAATCAAAATTATGTTCCAGCCCTAGAAGGAACTCTGAATTTAAAACTGTGAAATGGAAAAAGAAAAGAACTATGAATAAATCAAAGAGAAAAATGAAAAGGTCACACTTGGAGTCAAGGAGAAGACGAAGGGGCACTAAACTAATAGCAAACCAGCTTACTATGAGACAGAATAATAATCTCAGCAGCTTCAGGGTTCAGGTAACTGACCCGTTCCTTCACCTAAAGCTAAAAGGCAGGTCTCTTGGGGAGAGCAGTAGTAATATTTGAATAATTTCAGTGGTCATATTGGAAGGAAGCTGAGAATAATGAAGGATTCATTAGGTCAGATTCAGAATCTGTGGTCTCAGAAACAGGAGAGGAGCAGCTGTGGAAGGAAGATACCGTATTAACGCTGTAAGTCTCAGTGCACTTGGATGTAATACAAAGAATCTGTATCGCTTTATCTCTGATAAAGCACTTCCCTCTGCTGCTACCTCCATCTTTTTCCTGCATCACAGTATGCCTAAGGCAAGAGGAGTGAGCTGAGGCATAATGTGGAGTTGCACAATGCAAATAAAGGCAAGGGTGCTGCACAGAACATCTATTACAAGTGATAGCATGTATCATTGAAAGAGCGGATGTCTTCTACCGATAGGAAAAAATATATTTCTTTAAACTTTGTGCAACTGAGAGTGAAATCACTGATTTAGTCAAAATGGCACAGTGCCAGACCATTTTTATAGACTCTTTCCATAGCAGAATCACATATGGAAACAATTTTGGATAACGTGCTGTAAAATGCATTCCAGGGAATAATCCCATGCTGGCAGAGATTGAACCAGGCAGTTTAATAAGTCTTCCATCCCTGATTTTTCTCTGCCTATGATTCTTTAAGATGAAGCCACATAATTTTATGTTTTCTGTATCTTTTGAGTCATGCAGTATCTTCTGATTTACAGCTTGACCTGTGTATAACGAACTCCAGGTTGCTGGAGGAATAAAAGTAATCATAGCAGCAGGTTTCAGGTATGACATTGCTAACTCCAGACCCTCATTTTATTTATTTATTTGTTTGTTTGTTTATATATTTATTAATGTATTTTGTCTGGGTAATTAAGTATACTGATAGGAAATATCTGCAGTGGACAGCCCCCTCTAGGGCCTTTATTAAATCCTCATATTGAGAAAGTGCAAAGCAGTAAAAGTGATATAAATATTTAAGGCAAGACACATAGAAATGAGATGAAAAAAGTTTGGGTGAGGCCATCCTCATTTCTTAAGTGAAAGTGTTGGGAGGGCTGGTGTCATAACATCGAAGGGCTGGACGTTTTCTGTAGCTACCAAGGACTGCGGATGTTGCACAGCCTTTGATGGGCAACATGTAAATTTTGGAGGTCTGCCATATTTCATGTGATGCGGTTACAGAGAAGACAATGGGTTTCTTCAGAGCACCTCTGAATTTCTCATCTGTATCAGGATCTGTTGGCAAGCTAACTCTTCGACAAAAAGTGTGATACCTGAAGCCCCAGCTTAGGAGTAGCTATTATGAAAGACAGAGATATTCGGCCTCATCTAACTAACTATGTCTAAATCTTAAAATGGGAATATTCACCTTCTGAAGGTACTGCTCTCTCTCATGACTATTCTAGTCTTAGAAAATGGAGAGAGACAAGCACTTCCAGAGGCCAGTTTATCCCATGTATCTGTCATACAAGGAATGACTTCAGACGACTGAGAGTAAACCTTATCCTTCACAATTCAGTAGATGAATTTTCACAGCACGAGTTTCAACCAGCAACTGAAATACTTCCAAACTTTTCCTGGAAAAACAACAGGCATTTAAGAAGGTTGTAATCTGTAACAAAGTTGTGCTAGGCTCCAAGGCTTTGACAGCCTGCATTCTTACCAGTGCAAACATGAGGAAAATTGTAAAACTGCTAGAAGCATTTATAAAATCTTTCAGAAATACTTTAATCTATGCAAGGAAAGACACCTTTCAACAAGAAGCTGTCAGGTGAGACTGTTGACTGTTTTGTTAATGAACAACACAATCAAAGGAATTCGTGTGAAATGTTAATATGGGAACTAATTAGAAATGGAGATCTATGTGATTATAACTATGTCATAATATAAGTACCATGATAAATGCTCCCCCTCCAAAATTATATTCGTTGTCACAATGAATGCTACACTTTCCAGATGACAGTATTAGTAAGCAAAGGACCTGAATTGCATTTAATTAAAAATACATCCCCAGAATTTTCAATAGATGGCGGCAGGGGCAGGGAGAAGAAGGGAGAATAAGAAACCTAACAATACAATTGTTTGTCATAATTCTGAATATGATGTAGTTTCCTATTTTTAGTGGGGATTTAAATAACATGGGGACTGATTATGAATCAGTAGGTCATAGTTGTTTATAAATCATGTTTCTTTCCAGGTGTAATCTCAAGTTTTGGAAGAGCTGTTGTTTGAACAATTAGAAGTTCAATTGTGTTGTGTTCAAGACATGATTGTATCACCTTGTGCCAGAAAGTCTGTGTCACTATGAATGTGTCAAACTTGGGCAGTGTTGCTTCTTCTTGAAGTAAATTTGCAAAAGGTAAGTCACTGGAAGTATCCCCTGGGTTGATTTTTCTACCAGCAGAAGCTTGCTAGGGCTATTTTAATAATACAGTTGAACCTGAAACAGGATAATTAAACATATCTATGATAGGCTTAATCTTGTGAAATACAGAACACCCAAACTCTCCTTTAACAAAGCAATGAACAGTTTATTTTAAGACTGTGTTTAGATCTGGAATATTCATAAACATCATCATTGTGGGGGCTGACAGCATTGACTGCCCAAACCAACCTCCCCAGAGGTATGTGTGCAATGATGTGGAAATCCAATACTCAGTGTCCTGTGGTTTTGGATCAACCTGAGTTAAAATTCTTTATAAAGGACTAAATATATAGTCAAGAAAGCAAGCCAGTTTATCCAGCCACTTAGCAGTATTGATTGAAATCTTGGTATAGACGATGCTTGGACTGAGGTGTGCCAAATCGAGGTTTCATGTTGACTACTGATGCCTGAACTGTATTAACAATATCTTTTGTGATACATTCAAAAACATGAATAGGAATTTTGCATTAAAATTAGTTTGAAAGGATTTTTAGAACTGTGCTTATTGCAAATTTTATTCCAAAATATACAGAACCTCAGCCCCAGTCCTACCAGAGAAACCACGTGCTAACCTAAGCTGAGGGAGTTCCACCTGACCCCAACAGTAGGGGCTTAATGTGAAAATAAAAGCTGCATGGTCTTACCTTTGCTTTATGTTCCAGTCTGGACAGCAAAGGAAACAATTCTGGTTTAGAAATGGGTCCTTTACTTAACCCATAAATGGAAAAGCACTTCATATCATTATTCATTGGACCATTATAGTACTAGTTTTGAAAGTAGTTGGTTCAGGATTCACACTCTAGATTATTAACTGATAGAAGGTGTAATCAAGTAATTCAGCTAGCAGCATGCTTGGTAAAATGAGAAATGTTTGTTTAGACTCCACTTTATGGTTGTTTGT
This sequence comes from Syrrhaptes paradoxus, assembly GCA_013400615.1. NCBI lineage: Eukaryota > Metazoa > Chordata > Aves > Pterocliformes > Pteroclidae > Syrrhaptes > Syrrhaptes paradoxus. The sequence continues at coordinate 26,519 of VZTO01021054.1, forward strand.
TTTGTTATTTTACCCTCAGGAAGGAGCTTAAATGTTTAATTCTGCAGCTTTTCTAATATTATACAAAGCACAGAATAAAGCATAAGGCAACTTTGCCTGGTTTATATTGGTATTTTTAATTAAACGTTTTTTCTTTTCACTGCAAAAGGAAATTTAAAACCAAAAATCATCAACAGGAGATTTTAACTGCACAACATTCCTTTTGAGTTGGAGATGAAAGCTCTCATTGGTTTCACTGGGGGAGGATCATATCTTTCTTTTTTGTCTAAAGTCTGTTCTAATTCACTGAGTTTTTCCACCTGCGTTTGTGGTCTGGTTGCTTAGCTAAGCCCTTCCAGATACTAACGAATTGTCTTCACAAAACTGGTGTCAGGGAGATTATTTATTTGTACTTTATAGGCTGGAACAAAGCACACCAGAGACAGTAAATACCTTTGTGGATCTGGGCTGTATTCGGTGCTGCATGAACGACTCCTCCTGCACCCTGGCCAAATGGTAGTGCCACAGAACTGTTGATCTGTCTTGAAGTGCTATTAGGATGTCTATTACTACTCTAACAGAAGGAAAATAATTCAATGTAAATTTAAATTCAGTGGACCAAATGGTTTTTGGACTGGCTTTGTATTGTGTTGTATTTTGCAGACTGTAATGGAGTCTGCTTACAAGGCGCAGTTTCAGCAATTCATCTCCAGTTGCAGGATTGTGACCTCCTTTTCCCACCACAGGGTATGGACCGAGGAGGCCACGGCATAACCTGTTTGTTATCCCTTTCACTCTCTATCTTGGTTTGCACAAGCCAAACCACACTTCCGACAAGTAGAAAAATAGGATCTTAGCTGAGTACCTTCATATAAAATATTTGTGGGCATCCAGGGGTCCCTAAAAATGCTTTTTTTGCAGAGTATGAACTTGAAAAGTTAGACACAAACAGAGTGGGAGCATGTCTGGGGCTTCCCATCACACTTGTACACACAGGCATTTCCACATGCCTACAGTCATTACACCTACCTTACGTACATTTGGTTAAATGTGAGGCACACATTCAGTAAAAAGCTTACTAGATTGAATTTTAAAGCTGATTTGAAGCTACTTGTCATATCCATTGTTTGGTCAAACCAGACTGTAGAACGTACAGAATATAGACACGGTAAAATGAAAGTCTTGCTCTTTGTTTAACTTGGAACTCCTAAGTGTATGCCTGCTTTATTAAAACATAGCTGTAAAAATTCAAACTAGGTGAAATAATTCAGGCAAAAAAAAGCCCAAGACAGAGACAATAATTTAGAAGCAATATACTTTTTCATGAATATTCTAGGAGCTGAAATGGAAAATACTGACTCATTCCCTAGAAACAAGAGCCTAATTCTTACCATATTCTTAATCTAGTTCAGACTCAGTAGCTGATAGGCAGCTAAATGTAGAAGGACTGCTTTGGGGTTTGTATTGTTTTATTCAATCTGATATGAGCTAAGAGCTGCTTTGTTTGCGACTGGACTTCTACTGATTGTAAACCTTGGCCTCCAGATTTTGTAATTCCTGGATTTTCAAAAAGCTTCCTCCTGGTCATGACCTCTGTAGTTCTACCAGCCTTTCATGTAAAATGTCTGCATTATTATTTCTAGATTAATGATTCACTTGTTAAAAAGTAATAGGAAAAAAAAAAGAAAAATCTTGTGATTTTAGCAGAAATGCAATAATCTGGATCCCTCTAGAGGCCAGTTGTGTAATATTTGGTAGGGAAAAAGAATTGAACTTGTCTCCCAATTCTCTGTCTACAGGTAAAGGAAGCTTATCTATCTCATGTTGGTGCTTATTGCAAACATACTTCTGTTGGTTGATGAAAGCTGCATAATTGCTGTACTTTCACTCCCTTAAACCAGTTCGTGCTTAGAATGAGTAATGCAGCAGGAGTTTCTGTATGCATTAATTTGGTGTCTTAAATTAATTCCTATATACATGTTTCCTTGAAGATTTTTTTAGAAAGTGAGTGTTTTACATCAGACACTAATCGAGGCACCAGAAAGATAGGTTTCCATTTGCAGTAGTATTGCCAAGGAGCTAATTAAATAGACCAGACAAAGCTGGGATAGTTACTTTCCCAACTGCGGGCATGTTAAGCAATTGTCTGTGTGGGCCTGATTCTGACCTCAAGTATAGTGACATTACTCCTAAATGTGTGTGAAAAGTCAAAACTTTACTTGTAAAAGACAAGACAGGCCTTTACGATGGTGGGAAACTGCACACAACTAGCCGAAGTGCGAGTAGTTTGATTGCAAAAGGAGCAATGCTCAACACAGCAAGGGAAAAACAGAGATTTCTAAACTCCTCACATTGCTTCTGGGATAAAAACAATCAAATTTAAGAGAGCACCCAAGTTATTATTAAGTTCGTGCCTATTGAACACTGTCAATGATAGATTTTCCACATTAAATTCAGGACAATCTGCTTATGGGGTGGATACATTGACTTAAAGGATAGAGATAAGGTGGGTTTATCAGCAGTCCCTGTGACGCAGCAGACTGTGAATACCGTGTAGGAAGTACCAGACATGTTCACAATTTGTCCTTCATTGATTGATTGAAAAACCTTGCCACAAAACCAATGCCAAGTCAATTTAGACAGCTAGTTGAAAAAATCAGAATGTTTTCATAGTGATCCTGGTAAAATTCACTGAATTAACTTTGCTGCCAGTTACGTATGCACTTTATGTATTTTGAGTTGATGGTATGTAAATAGTTTATGATTAATGTCCTTTGAAATATTTTTGTTTCATCTCTGGCCCTTGTTCTGTTTCTCCTGAACATTTATCATTCTTATCTCCTTCCTAGCAAAGTGTTACAGTCCTCTATCACTGTGTTATTCCACACGATCCTGCCAGGTATTTGAAAATAAATTTTAATTTTTTGATGAAATTAATGTGAAGAGTGGTATACTTTTGCTTCTGGGATACAGCAGAATAGTTTTTGATCATTCATTGCGTGCAAAATATCCTGTTGTACACCATGAAATGTAATTTCATCCACATGAGTGAACACTGATGAGTTGCTTTTGAAGAAGTGTTGGGTAAAATTACTGGCCATATTCAAGTTTGCTGTAAAGGTGAAAAGAATAATGTTATAATGAAAGATAAAGATGTCACAGAATGCTCATAAAGGCCATTTACAAAACAATTTACAAAGAGTAGCATCACTTTGTGCAGCATTATGCTGCCTGGGAAAAAAATCTGTAACTTGCATATATCATGCACTACAGTATATGCCAAAACATAGGCAGATTATGCATAATCTGAATTAATTTTCTGACCAAAAATGTCAAAACCATAATAATCTGGGGTTCACAGAAAGTACTGGTGGTGTCAAAATCTCACCCTTATTTTGTACTGGAGCTGAGCCAAGAACAATTAATGGCAGGGGAAAGACTCCAGTGGCATTTGTATCATTCTTCACCCTGCTCCACCACTTCGCTCAAGAGCCACTCTACATTTCATCCATGTACTTGTTCATAGTCAAACTTTTATCAGGAAGTATATATATTTATATCAGTGATCTGTCACTGGGTACTTTTAAGCAGTGTAATTCTTTTATTCTGGGTTGATCAGCTGGGTAATTGATTTATCCCTGCTTACTTTTGGCTCAGTAATTAAGTGGGAAGCAATAACTCAGGGGCTGCATCTGCCAGTAAGTGGAGCTCTTTGCTAGCCCAGGGAGGTGTGTCCTCACCAGGAGCCTGGTTTGGTTTTTTTTTCCCCAGCTGAAACTATTGGAGAGTTGGTATTCAGTTTTTCTTTGTCCCTTTTGCAACTTCCAAGTTATGTTCCAGTTCTGTTGGTTTATAAAACAAGATGATGGCTAAAATCAAGCAAATTATACGTTATTTTAGTTCCATGGAGATCTTATTGCTTTTCGCTTTGACAGACAGATGTTATACTCATTCCCTTTGACCCTTAAAAGAAAGGGTAGATTTTAACATTTTATTTGTATTTTATGTTTTTGTAAGAAATATATCTTGCTATTTTTAGTAAAAAGGGTGCAGTTTGCCATACCAGAGGTATGGGGGCTGGACAGGATGGTCTTCCTATACTTTTCACACATGGGCTCATTGCCCACTGATGAAGGTTTATACTAATGGGTCCTTAGAGCAGAATGTCAACCGAGTTGTGTCATGATCTCCTTTGGGGTTTTAGGAATGGTTTAAAGTGTAAGACAGTGAAGGATCTGCTTTCATGACAGCTGCTTTCCCAGGAATCCCCTTTATTTTTAATTCTTCTCCTTTTCTACTCTAAGCTGCCTTGGTTAGGAAGGATTTTCAATGAAAACATATAACTTTCCAGTCACATAAAGAGAAACATGGAGAAAATGGTATTCAATCAAGTTGAGATGTCAGGACCAGTTGTCTAACTTAAATTCTCAAATGAATCCTCAGTGAAATCAAGATTGAACATAGCATTTGCTTGCTAATGCTAGAGGTATGCTTCTTTATGTACTTTATTAATGTTGGAGTCTAATTTATTTATGCTGGTATGTGGTTCACTTGGTATGTTACACCATGTACACTGGCAATGTTTTAAATATCCAAATTAATGTATATATACATTGGCCAGCGCTAAATCAGCCAGCTTTCTGAAGGTAGCTCGCTTTGTGCATAATGTGCGCTTTGTAATGCTTCTGTTTGTTCCCTCAGAGCTCACCGGTGTTCTTACAACTCTGCAGTCAAAAGGGGTATTGCTCTCCTATTCCTGAAGGAAGAGTAAGACTATTTAGACAGGAAAGATATCTTGTTTTAGGTGACATCTGCTAACTCCATGGCTTCGAACTGAAGCTGGAGGGGAAAGGAGATTGGATTTCTGAAAAGGTTTCGAACTGTTAACTCCCTTTTCTCAGTGCTTCTGAGGAATATCAATCAGTAAATTAACAACATTATTCATCTTAGTAAAGAAAATGTCCAAGGAAGTAGAACATACATACCCAGTGAATAGGTGGAGGCATAGCCTGTGAGATGGATTAAGTGAATTGCCACATGGTGAAGCTGGAAATAGTATCCTGCTGGCTTGTGCCTAAATTCTACTCATGAAACTTCTCCCTGTTGCTCTTTTTGAAATTATTGGTGTTATGAGCCATCTTCAGCTTTCCTCTTCTTTCATTGTTGCCTAGAAATGCTTTGCAACCTTGCATGCTTGGCTGAGTCTTTATAGCCCTGGGAGGCAGATGCCAGCAAAGCTTTAAGGGAGATCTGCTGAGACTAAACAGTCTTTAAATAAGGGAAACTCAAAACAACAAAGTAAGAGGAAATGGAAATAAAATGGGCTTGTAAACTAGTGGCATATGACTATTACAGTCTTTGCAAGCTGTCCATTGCTTCTAGGATTATTTTTGACTCCCCACGGCTTTCTGAGCTCCAACAAAGTGTGCAGATTCCAGCTTCCAGCTTTGCCTCCCATGTCCCTGAAGTCTCCTGAAGCTTCTTACCCTGAGTTTGCTCAGCAGCTTATGAGAAAAGATGCTGCTTCCTCTCTTCCTCCCCGACCCACGGATTTCTGAAAGGAGTACAGCATGTAATGAAGAACACAAAAATTAAATAGCCACAATCCTGTCTTTGTAGAGGCCATTTCTCAAGAGGGAAGGTAGAGAGGATCACTGCATCTAAAGAAAAAATTGCTCCCTAAACAAACAATGAGAAAAGCTCTCTATAGCTGTAGAGAAGGGGAAAGAGTCTTCACAAGACAGTGGCTACTGCCACCTTTCCACAGTACTTTCGCTCCCTGCAACCTATTGTGTTTCCCAGCCTCTGCAGAAACCAAAGCTCATCTGTGCTTTCCCTGAGGTCTTCAATAAACTGATTTGGTTTCAGAGCACAAAGACCTACTTCATTTAACTGTTAGGGGCTTTCAATGGTCTATGAAGCCACTCATATTCAAAAAAGTACACCTGTATATCTCTGCAGGATCACACTGGTTTATTACTGCTAGAGCACAGTGAGACAGCATTTCACATCTCCCCAGCAAATCTGGCTTTTGTTCCACATAACTGTAAGGTCTCCCATAAACCACAGCTCCATTTAGAAACGTGCCTCTTACAAAGCAAGTAAGGCAGTGAATAGTTTCACTCAATCAAAACAAAACCAAACAAAAATCCCATTCCCCGAAAGCCCACCATATCGATGCAATAAACCTCAAGGCTTCAGTAATTTACACTGCTCACAATTGTTGTGACTTTGTTAGAGGATTCACTAGTTAACGCTAACGAGTGCTTGCCTACACGCTCTCAACTTCATAACTAACACACCAGCACTTGTCTCAGAGCATTACAATGACATTACACCAGCCCACATAGGTAACTGTGATTTATTAGACTGCAAAACAAAAGCAATGTAAAAATTAGAGTGGATACTGGGAGGAGAAAAAATGTCAGACTCTGATCTCACATATTTCCTTGAGAGAGGATGCAGCCATTCTGTCCAAATCAAGGTCCCTGTATATTCTTTGCTTTATCTTTACATTCAGAAATACCATTTAGAACAAGATGGATTTTCTGACTGTATATTAAAATTCTTTCTCAATTTACCTTAAATTGAAGAAGGTGTCAAACCTCTTTAAACTCAAGGTAAGGACAAACTGCATACCCATAAGTCCAAATATGGTGTAGAGTAACATTAATTCCAATGGAACAGTGCAGGGACTGCAAACTGAAGAAGTGCTTAGATGCTCTGACGGATCATTGCCGCCTTCTGCCCTGTTTTCCATCAGACTAGTGCAATTGAATTGAGCAGGAAAGACAGAGTAACACAGCCATAGTTCATAGGCAGACAGCACACGTAGCTTTCTAGGACGACCTCCCCTTTGACTTGAGTCAGTGTTGGCAACTTAAATTAAGTGGAGAGATTATTTTGTAGCCTTATGTCCCTGTGCTGCAGTCAGACCTGGATAAAGTCTCTCAAAAGAGATATCTGAATCCCTGGAGCCACTTTGAGTCACTGTCACTGCAGCAGAGACAGTAAGTGCTCTGGTACTGAAAGCAACAGTTTGAGAATAGTTATAATAAGCAAAAGAAAAGGTAATACTATAGAAATAAATATAAAAAAATAGGTCAGTAGGTTGTCCCGTAAAGCCTCCTTTCTGCTGTTCTGGTAGTGGTAAAGGTTATTAAAGACTGAGAGAGTCCCCAAGGTTACCCCTTTGGAAGGGAAGACACCATCACTGGATCAACATTGCTCCGGGGCATAGTATAGAATGCAGGGGTGAGGTACAACAGCACTGAACGTCTTCAAAAAATAATGGAGCATGGAAAGAAGGGGAGGAGAGTGGCAAGCTTCAAACTGTTCAGGGTAAAGCTGGTCCAAAGGCTCCAAGGCCATCAGAGGAGGGCTGTGGCACAAAGCTGCCCATGTGTCCCTGTGCAGGCAGCTCCGGTGCTGCTGCCTCCTGCCAGCGCCGTGGATGCTGCAGTCCCTGCAGCGCTTCTGAACCACCTCTGCCAGCGAGTGCTTCCTAGCTGGCAGAGTAATTTCCTTTGAGGCTTTTATATTTAGATTAAAGCTTTTCGCACCTTTCATCTCAGCTTGCAGAGCTGCAATGAATTCCTAGTTAAGATTTGGAACTACCTAAAATACTGGAAAAAAAATCCATTCTCTTAAGGAATTTTAGTCCATCTCTCTAGAGTACTGCCCAACTCCCAACAAGACTGAAATCTGGATTCACGAGCAGCAACCAGTAATGTAAGGACACCTTTTACATGTGCTGTTGGCTGATCTCTGTGGTATGCCTGCAGAGACATAGGAAACCCAAGCTTTTTGTAGAAGTCCAGGTCCGCTGCACAGTTACCTCTCTGACTGGTACATCATTTTCCAGAAACCCCATACACACTTGTAGTGGGTTAAGCAGAGGGGGAGATGGAAGGGCTAAAAACCCATTAGTCCCCTAGTAAAACTGCTTTGAAGACAGTAAGGGCTAGTTTGATCTATTGAGCTGGGTACAATATTCCCCCGGGCAGACTAGATTTACNAGTATTATTTCCAATATTATTGTAGTTTAGTCATTAAATTGTCCTTATCTCAACCCACGAGTCCTCTTTGCCATTTACCTCTCTAATTCTCTCCCCTATCATTGGGTGGGGGCAGGGACTGTGTGAGCGGGTGTGTGTGGTTTGGCTCCCAGCCAAGGGCCAACCCGCCACAACACTGCATGGGGAAGTGTCACTGAGTGAGACGGAAGGGCTAAAAACCCATTAGTCCCCTAGTAAAACTGCTTTGAAGACAGTAAGGGCTAGTCTGATCTATTGAGCTGGGTACAATATTCCCCCGGGCAGACTAGATTTACAGTGTCTCCAACAAGTGCAAGCGCAGGTCATCGCTGCTACCTCGGGGGGCTCACAGGGGCTCAGCTCTGGTTGCTGAGTTTGCAGAGCGGTGACGCGTTTGAATTCTTTGTTTCAGTTACAGACAGAGGCTTTTTGTTTGGGTTGTACTCATTTACTTCTCTACGTTTTAATAATATTGAATTTTAAGAGCTAATTGCCCAGGCTGGATTTCTGCCTGCTCTATTTTAATTCAAGAATGACTGAAGGATTTTGAATCTGTGAAACCTGAGCTGTAATCTAAACAGAGCTCAATTTCAAGGATCAGAATAAATATCTCTGTCCATCTGAGCTTAACTCATGATCCCTTCCCTCCTGACACTCCGGTGTCAAATCCATCCTCTCTCTCCCATCCATCAGAAAGCCTTTGGATCATATATTGCAAAGCACACCAGCATTGTACGTGTGTATGAAACAAGTTGAAGATGGCAAAGACTTTGCTAGAAACTTACTTTCAAAAATTGAGAATATCTGTTGACGGCAAATGTACTGTGCTGAACCCCTGTGACTCACTCGGGGCTGGGGGTCCTGATTTGCCTTGTGTTGCCATTGCTGTTGCAAAAGCCAACTCTTATTTGTGCCACTTGCATTTTCACACTACATTTGCAGCTGTATGATGCCTCGCCATTCTCCCTGCTGAGCAAAGGTTATTGCATCCAGTGGTAAATCAAGGGGTGCATTACCCTGGCAAAATGTTATTTTGCATAAACAACCTTCCCAAGTCCGGTCCTCCAGCCTGTTTAAGAGCCATGCTGTTTTTCTCCTCATGGCAAAACCATATAAATAATAAATAACGAAGGAAAAACTGGAAACGCGCTCACATAGGATTCAGATTTCTGATTCTGAAACCTTTATCCAGTCGGGGGGAAAATTGCTGTTCTCTTTTGAGCAGTGTATAAAATAAATCTGAGAGTTTGTTTACAGATAAAGAAAATACACAAGAGGACAATGGGATGAGTGTGAAACTTCCAATACTGATTTACTTTGCTTACTCAGAAAGAGTAAGTAGTCTGTCTGGTTTTGAAATTTTTCCACCTTTGCTTTGTTGCTCAGCAGGGACAACATTTTTTTTTCCTTGTTTTGTTGTTTTATGCTGAGAACCATTCCATCGGCTTTATGTTTTGTATCACTTAAAGGCAGATGGGAATTTATGTGGGATACATTTTTTTCTCACTATTTCTTTTTGGCTAATCTTTTTAATAAAATCTCTGTCCAAAAGCCAAATAAAAATAGGAAGCACTTGCTTCAGTGTTGGTGGGTGAGGCTGCTAAAGCAGTGGATGTTGCATATCATATTCTGGTTTCAATCTCTGAATACATGAGCTTTTATTTCCCTCCCCTCCAAAAGGATGTAGCTGGCCAATGGAAGAAGTTTTGTCCTGCGGCTGCTATTGCTGCCAGTTTCTCATGTAGTAAAAGTATATGATTTCAGTGGTGCTGTAAACTTCATCACTTCTGAAAGCATTTCTGCACATGCTGGACTGCAAAGTGACACTTGCCAGGTGGTTTCCGCTCTCAAGTACATTTGCTCTGCCTGTCGTCGTGACTTTTTTCTAATTGTAAATGCTGCTGGTCCTGGGTCTGTCTCTCCCTCTTTCTTTCACCATTGATGTGTTGTAGTGTCTCCTTGCAAGCAAAATTAATTATGCCCCTGTCAGTGTCACGGAAGCACTAACAGAGAAGTAGTCGGTGTGTTATTAAGGTGAAAGTGGTGGCAGCCCAAAAGTTTGGTTTCTGTAGTCTGCTCTGAAATTAGATGTAGGCAGAGTGCTCTGGGTGAGGTAGAGAGGAATTTCATGCTGTTGCGTATTGCCTGTGATTTCAGGTAAGAAAATCTGACGTTGTCAGACACACTATCTCTCACGACTGTGATGCCTCCCTTCGGTTTATGTAAACAGAATATTTTACTGCATAAAAATTGCTGAAAAAACATTAAATAGAAGTTACTTCATTTGCAGGCATATTTAGACTCTTAAAAGTTTCAAGGTAGGTTTGTTTAAAATGCCAAAAAGTTTTAAATATGATGGTTTAGAAGTACCACAGGTCCTTGGAAATATGCTTTCACGGAATGTAGCTTTCTAAAAGTTTAATTTAACAGCTGATAATAGGATTCAGGCTCCTCAGGCTGAGAGCTTGCAGAAGTTTATTCAGCTTGTTTATCCAGATAGAGCAGGGGACACAGCATGTAATTGAATAAACAATGGTTTAATTAATTTTTCAATCTTGCAGTATAGTTTATTTATACATGTGAATGACAACCTCTTTGGCAGATGCTGGTGTCAAATCATAAAGCAGTGTTCCATTACAGGGAAAAAAATGGTTTGTCAGTCCCCATCTGTATTTTACTTTGGAAGAGAGTGCTATAAATCTTATATCTTTTTTTTTATAGATACTACAGAAAGACTGTGATGCTCATTTTAAAGTTGAAATTTTATGGCCTCTGTTTAATAGAATTTGTTTTTCACTTCAGCATGAACTAGACCCTTTCCTGGGGGAAGGCAGCCGAGGTGTCCAGACCCAGTGTGTGCCCCCCAGCAACATGGGTTTATTGGCAGACCCATGCCGCTGTGGAGTCTGCTGCGTGGTTGCCTGGGTGTGTGTGTAGGCACTAACGTGGCCAGCTTCGTTTGCTTCCTCCCTTCTGAACACATGGTTGGGAATAAGAGAGATGTCTGCACATGAAGAATTTGGCCATTCCTACTTCTAATAGGTAGTTTCAAGCTTTGGGGTTTCGCTTTTGGCTTGATTTTTTGCTTGTTTGTTTGGATTCTTTCTACTGAAGCAAACAGAATGTTTGTAAAGTGCAGATACATTTTGAAAAACCACAATAAAATGAAAGAAAATCACAATAATTACAAAGATTGAGTAAAGGTCAAAGATAGAGTTGGTCAGAGTCATCAGTGAGACTTGCTCTGTAGTTTTCCCGCGGTGCGTCACAGCTCCCCAGACTTATGCTGGGCACTGCCAGTCCTGTTTACTTGGTTGGTTTTTTTCCATGTCTTGGTGGTTTTTTTTCAGAAGTCCTGAGCCCACAGCTGCATGAAGAAATAATATACAGATAAACTTGAAGACTTCACATTAAACATAAGGTTGGTTTTGATCCTCCATTAGGCTGAAGTCATCAGACTGAGAAACCTTCAGTATTTCTCAGATTTGTCTTATAGTTCCTTTTTTTTAGGATCCTGATATTTTTACCATTTTTAACTTGTTCTTTGACAATTATTCCAGGAAAAAATGACAAGCATGAAATTTTTGAGAAACTGCAGTTCCTGTGCTGCTGACACAGGCAATGTGACTGGAGGATCACAGGAGTAATTCAGCAGCTAGTACAAAAAGTTCTGCTTAGGAATGTTCAGGCTTTACTACATGGGATTTTGGTTATGAGTGAAGTGGCTAGTGGTTGCACAAAAAGCTGGTGACAAGATAACATTACATTAACACTGCCCTTTATGTTTTTCATCTCCATTCATAAGGAAATACAGTGAAGATCTAACTGCAAGAAGAATTTGGATGAGTGTTTATGGAATAAGAAAAGCATCAGCAAAGATTTTATCATTCTGATCAGACCAAGCACATGTCAGAAAGTCGTTGGTTGTATAAATTACCTTAGTAGCATCTGAAGATTATGTAGATTGAAAACAAGCAATTCAGAATCTTTTGCAAGGAATTACAATAATAATTAGTATAGAAATTCTTAAGCAAGTTTAAATCTCCAAGTAAATGTGATTTCTGGCCTGCACCACTCCGAACAAAAATCAGCTAACACAGCAACTCATCACTCTCTTAGTGAGATCTGCACAAAAGGAAAGTACTGGAGGAGACCTCTCGCCTCCCTCCAGAGCAACAAAGCTTTGAAAAGAGCGAGAATAAGGAGACATCCACGGATGTACAACAGCAGCCAGAAGCTGGAAAAGAGAGGAAAATGTTGGCATAAAGCACAAAAGTCAAAATGAAGGCTCAGCAAGCAAGAAGTTAAAAGTGGAAACTAGACTCCCCACCTACCATATGGCTGATATGGAGTGGGGAGGGGAAGCTATTGAAGTGTTGTCTGGCTCTGGTGGGAAGGCTGTGTCCTCTCCACCCTGCATTCACTGGAAAAGCCTCTGGTGTTTGCTGTAGAGGGCTTTACTCATTTCTGGAATGTCCTTTGTGCTGATAGAGTTGTCTCTGGCATGATGCAGTAAAATGTTTCATCTGAAAAAAATGGCAAAACCAAGAAACAACTAAAACCCACAATAGTAGGACTTAGAAACAAAACCAAGTAAGTTTATAGTAGCAGACTGGCTGTTAGGCTTTCCTGTACACAGTTTGTTCTGATTTATTTTTGGAACATGGCACTAAGCTCTAGATTTATTCATGAATGCTCTGAGAATTTTACTTTCCCTTTATTACAAGACACAAGATCCCACAACTCTCTATCTTCTTTCCTTTCGCTTTCTACCTTAGCTTGAAAGACTTTTTTCTCCTGGCTCCTTTGCATTTTATTCTTTGGAATTCTACAGAAGTAAACTTCTTTGTGCCAAACTTTTCATATAATGTAACTAAATCCATATGTCCAATTCATACAATTGAACATGAAGCTCTGGCAGATGCTCTCTCAAAATCTGGCTACCGCTTCAGCATTTTCCTCCCATGAAGGCTTTTAAGAGATTTTTGCACATGCTGCTTTAACTTTTGGCAATTGGAAATAAAAGCACCTTCTCTCCTGCTGTAGATTTCAATTTCTTAAAGACTTCGTTTCCAGTTTTTACACTTAAAGCTCAGTGACACAGAAATTAGCTGTTCTGTTTTCCTACTTGTCCCTGTTTTCCAAAGAAAAGATAAAGATTTGAAGATATTTCTTTAAAAAGTATGGAAACTCCAGCATTTTGTCTGCTGTTCCTCTGTCCTAATCAAATTTCTCAGAAGCACACGTTGCTTCAGCAGCTTGTACTTGGTTGCAGATGTTGTTTTGCCTCTTGCTTGCTAAGCTACGTGAGACTGCTGAAGAAGTGGAAGCAGTGGGTTGCATGTTGTGTTCATCCATCACATTTCAAAGCAGCTCATCTTCTGGATCACAGTTAGCTCTGCCAGCTTTCTGCGTTTGGTTTAGACAGAAAAAAAAAAGAGTATTCAAGCTTCTGCAACAGTCAAAGTCTATTCAGTTTCCTTATCTGAAGACTACAATTTTGGTTTATATACTTGTGAAATGAAGCTATATTTTCATGTGCATCCCTGTTCTGTGACCAAACTCTGTAAATGAAAAAGATCAAACTCTAAAAGATGTGCATGCAATGTACTTCTACTCCACTGAGCCTGAAGAAAAAAAAAAATAAAAATAAAAAGAAGCTATAAAAACTATCTAAGCTACCAAAAGAAGTTGTGAGGAAGCAGGAGTGCTTCCAAAGATATTTAGAGAGAAAATGTGTTTATACAGTAAATTAATTTCAAACAAAAGCAATTCATCTTTTCTGGAGATTCACGTGGTATGTAATGGAACTGAATTAGAAAAACAAGAACAGGATGCTCAAAAATTCTTACCTATTTAAAAGCTGCACAAGGAACTTTCTATTTTAGGACAAGATTTAGTTGCAGTCTGTAAAATGGACTGGCAGGTCAGTTGTTTTTCTCACCAGTAGGTAACAGCAGTTCCAAAAAATATGCTTTCTCCAATGTAGATGTAGAAACTGTTGCTACTTAGAAACTAGCATGGTCATAAATCAAAACCAAAAGAACAAACTGTCATATAAAGCAATCATTTTACCAGACAACTTTGAGTCTGCATAAGACAGATGATCAGAACATATTACCCAGTTCTTGGTTTATTGTCTCCATAAAAACTTGGAATGCACATGTCTGCTCTAGTTATTTTTTTTTTTCCAGGCACAAATATAATGGTCTTCTTCAAGTTTGTTTTTTTTAAATTCTTTCCGGTTCTTGCAACATTTTTACCTTATTGATGTCTGACTTATTACTGCAATAGTCCAAACAGACATATTGTCCACTGTGATTGTATTTAATATGCTGAAAAGGAGTGAATACTGATGGGAATCTTCATTGGGGTTGTTGTTATCAGTTGGTATGTTGCTGGTAGTAACCATGGAAACATTTAGGATGATCTGAAGTAGTCTAAGGATAAGTAATGGGATAAAAGCAAGCAGAGGGAAATTTGTGGTGATTCTTAGGGATAAATTAACTCCATGTTGCATCCTGTTAAATTACATAAAAGATCACTAGGGAACAGGTAGATGCTTGGAGTCATTTTAAACTGGTTTTCATGAAGAAATTTGAGGTTCTCTTGCAGGAAGCTGTTTTGGCACAAGGAGGGACTCTTCTGATCCTAGATTAATCTCCACATTAATTGCAAATGTTACGATTCCACGGGCCTTGCTGAGCACTGGTAACTTTCTCAGTTTGAGTACCTAAGTGCCTGGTTTGAATAAGATATTTGGTTAGAACTAATTCACTAGTCATTCAACTATTTGTTTTGGGTTTGCATTCCATTTCAGAGAGGCTGTCTATACCTGCTGTTTCTGTAAATGATTATGAAATTATAATCTATGGAGAAAAATGTTTGTTTTGCTTGGGGGTTTTTTGTTTTGTTTTTTTACAGGTGTATCATTTATTATTTCCAAAATGTGCCTCATTTAAAAAAAAATTTTAAAACCCCAAACAAATAGTTTTTTTGTACATTTAAGGAAAAATATACTATCTATCTCAGATAGATTCTATTAGCTTTCAGTTGGACACCATTCCCATGCTATTTATCACTGTTAATTTGATTATTTACACAAGTAGAAGCTTTTAAGACTAAATACTCAAGTTTGTGTTTTCAGTAGAAGTTTGCTAAGCTCAACCACCTTTTGACACACAGGGTCTCCTGTAGAATTGTGTTTTGGTCTTCAGTGTTGTAATTTTAGCTGTCCTGAGTTTTTATTTGAATCTGGGAATTTTAAACCTTCCAAAAATTTGAAATATGTAAGGCTGGTTTTCACATCAAAATGATACAAAAGGGGGAGTTTCAGAAAAAAAAAAAAAATCAGAACTATTTTTCCTAAGCCTGATACCAAGGCAGCCATGAGAATCTGAAACATGTGGTGTGATTCATACTGTATTCACTTCTATTTGAAACTAGATGATTTTTCAGTAATTTTCCATTTATTATATGCTTTCTTTAATAGCCTCTGGCCTTGCTCTTGCTAAAACGATGACTCGTCCCCTGCCCTGAGATGTCTTTCCTTTGAATGATGATGACAGTGTTGCTTAGTCTTTTTTCTTTGCTTCATGACATATTTAGTGATAAATAGTTGTTACCTGAGACACAGATTCTTTTATGGGGCTAAGAGAAGCGATCACCAGCTTAGACTAAGTAATTCCTCTGTGACCTTAGGCAAGGCACTTCTGTCATCTACAAATAATGTCCTTCTATGTAGAACGGGAGTGGCACCACTTTATTTATTGTCTAAAAAGAAAGCAGCAATGAAGCTTTTTGCTTCTAGCACTGTGATTATACACAACTGACAGGCATTACTGTTCATGAAGAAATAAATCAATGAGTGCTACACAGGACTAAGCATTTATTCTGTACGAGTCTAAGCCTTTGAGTGTTTTATACCTAGACAGAAGCGTTTCAACTGTAGAGTACTTATGGAGAGATTTGGGAGTTTGCTGGTTATTACTTTGAGAAAACCAAACAAAATAATTGTTTTTCTGTTCATTACTGAACTTGCCATGTAAAGAGTTCATTTTTTGAGTGCATTGCATTCAGTTTGCTTGCTGAAGGAGATAAAGATCTCAGTCCCCAAAGTCTACGGAGTTCTGTCTGTCAATATGTCCTTTAACATGTCTTCAGGAAAACTGCAAAATCTACAACCTGTCCCTTTCTGCCACACTGACAAATTCCACACCAGCAGCATCATGAATGGATTGCACATCTGTACGGAGTGCTTGTTTTCTGAGGTGTGAGCCTGGCAAATATACTTTGCTTAACAGTGCTGTTGTGATTTAACTTTGGCATTTTAGTTATCAATATTTACACTCTTCAGAAAATTTGATGTTGGTAAACATACAGTAGGCACAAATATCTTCCATGCCCGTAAGCAGGAAGAATGATAAAGGCTATAGTGTCTGGTTTCTTTTTAATTTTTACTGCTGTTGTCAGTCTTGAGTATTAAAACTGTAAACCATTTCTAACTGCCTCAATTTAAGGGGCTGGCTTAATTTTTCTTTCTCTTCTAAACTGCTCAGAAATGCAGTTCATTTTTTTTTCTCATGGTTTATGGCTTAATTTTTTTTTTTTTAAATAGCATCACTTACTGTGTTATTAGACTTCCTCTAACGCACAGCTTGTCTCCATCTTACCTTGCAGATTTGCAGGAAAGTTCCTCCTCTCCCAGGCA
>VZTO01021054.1:43954-55425 GCA_013400615.1 Syrrhaptes paradoxus
GCTTAATTTATTTTTTTTTTAAATAGCAACGCTTACTGTGATATTAGACTTCCTCTAACGCACAGCTTGTCTCCATCTTACCTTGCAGATTTGCAGGAAAGTTCCTCCTCTCCCAGGCACGCTTCATCTCACATACAGGTAACTATTTCCTGCTAAGCCATTAATAACCAGTGTGCTATTGTGCTTCCACCCCTTTGCAAATCACAAAACACCAAATACACACAGAACATACCAATGAATTTAACTCACAGGTTCTTCTTAAAGGATTTAAATTGTTCAGGATGGAATACATGTCTACATGGCACTCCTAAACTTTACCATACCTTCACATTGTGCTTTCAATGGAGTATGGAGACACCCAAGACTCTTGCAGTGCAGTTATAAAATAAGCATGGCTCAGTCCTTTACATTTTTCTTTAAAAGAAAAACTGCAGAGGTATAATATTTTTATATTTTTTTTTGTTCTGACTGGTTACGAAATTTATACTTAGCTTCAGAATATTATGCTTCACAGCAGGATTTTTGCACTATGCTAGCTGGAAGGATATGTGTTTGGCTGTCAGAATTACTGGTTCACAAGGCCTCATCTACACAGGTGAGACCCTGGTGCAAACTATTGAGATCTTCCCTTCTGCTCCCTGCACTATCGTTTCCAGGGGAAATAAAGCCAAACCTGCACAGACTCCAACATTGAGTCTCTGCTCTGGTTCTTGATCTGGATGGGTGGGAGGCTGAGACGTGCCAAAGCACACAGACCACTCTGAGAAAAATATATGGTTATCTGAATTTGCTTTTGAACTTGCATGTGCTTTCAGATAAAAAGGAATTCCTTGAAGGACACTAATCCGCTGGCACACTTCTATAGTAGCAATTAAAGTTCAAGTCTCTTTGCTTTTCTTTATAAATTGGCATTAATTTTGGGGATTCAGTTTACATGAAACCCAGAAAAAAACAAGCTTACTATTGTATTGCTCTGTTATTGCCATAGAATGCCATTCATCATAGACAAAAAGATGATCGTATGATGTTTCTCTGTTTGGGTGCAATGATACTCAATATGCTTTTTGGAGAGCTGTGTGGTCGAAGTCAGGGAAACCAGAGCTTTTCTTCTGACCTTTCTCATGTCCTTTGTAGAATTGTGATTCTTAAATCTTTTTTTTGTTTTTTTAGATGCTAGAGTGGGAAAATGAATTTTAGGTCTGTAAGCTTTTCTTAAGACAGATAAAGGGATGTGGAATTTCTGGTATCAGGTTGTCAGTATCTTGAAGAACAAGAAATCATTTGAAGTCGACACAGTTTGAGTCTTTCATTTAAATTCACTTGTGCTGTAAGTGAATTCTGACTGCCCTGATATCAGTGAAGTAGAATACTTTTATGAAAAGTTTCAGTGATGACATTACTATTATCTAAAGAAATGGCTTTAATTCAAGTATTTTCTCTCCCCCTGTCATGAGCATGGAAGCACTGCTGCCCAAAAAAAGGGGCACCCAGGAGAGGGCTGGGAGCTAGAGCAGCTTTTGCATCCTGCTCTGGGCTGCCTTTTTCTCTCCTGGCTACTTCATAAATTTGTCACAGCTCGCTGGCAGAAAATGGCCTGCAGGTTGTGAGATGGCTACAGACAGTACATTCAGCCTGCTTTGTATAAAAGAAAGCATGATGCAGGATTCAGTAAAAAGGCAGGCCAATGGCTTTGCTTCTCCTGCTGTCCTTTTTAAAACTTAGAATAATGATGCCCTGAGCATACTGAGAGCCTGGGACATACACACTGGAAGATTTCTGTGAGGTTTTTATTTCTGGGCATGTTTTGCCTGATCTATCTGCCTAGGTCTGATCTTGCCCATGACTGATCTGGATCACAGAAGCAGAAAAATATCTCGCCTCAGGCTGAGTTGGCAGAATCTTTATTATGTAGCAGATTTCCCTTCCCTCTCCTATCACCTCAATATTTGAGCCAGAAGATAGAGAAAATACCAGTATGTTTGCTATTTCATAGCTATCTTGCATATTAGCATCTCACCTTTCAGCACGGTTTTTATATGTGTGTTAAATGATTGAAAACTCGAACAGAAAGAAGTGTAGTATTTTACATGTGTTTCAGGGCATGATACTGTCCCAAGAACTGGGGCACAATGACAAAGAAGTATCAGAAGACAGTATGAGAAGATGTAAGAGAGTTGTATACAATTGTAAATCAGCAGTGGTAGTTAACCAGCACTAAAAGCTGCTTGCCTTAATAATGATGTCTCAAAAAGATGCAGTAATTAGGCATGATAGTCTTGAGATGCACTTATTTCACAACATCAGGCTTATGATGAACATTCAACTCACAGAGATACTTTCATTAAAAATGATTACTCAAGCATGGTTCTAATAATTTTGGGGGGAAAAATGTAATCAGGAGTTAAATCCCCTAGCCTTTATGTGCTTCAGAGGTTCCTTTCTGTGTCAGTCTTGCATAAGCAAAAGGGATAGAAAGGAATTTGAAATTGTGTTTTTTTTTTAACACAGTATAGAATTTTTCAAGTATAAATATTTATTAAAGGAAATTAGTACGTAACTGCAATACCAAATCTATTTAACAACACAACACTTTGGCTTTATATCTTCTTCTCTGGAGTAAGCTAAGACTTCCTAATAAATGATGCAGGAGCTAATTTTCTTATCAAACTCTGGAACACAGACAAGCAGTACTTAATTTATATTTCTTACCATTATTTTAAAGATCATTGTTAAAACATATCATCTCGGTGCTGCTGAATGACATGGGGTATGTCCCTACCTTGGGAGTAGCCACAGGTGATTAAAGTCTGTCTTCGGTTTCCCTTCCAGTTCCCTTTCTCTCCCAGTGCACCCATATTATTGCCTATATTTACCAGTGTTTATATTTTACTGTTTTATTGGTTGACCAGCACCTGTCTGTGGACTTTGCAACAGCAGAATATGAAGGAGAGGAACTGCACAAACCAGTTAACCAGTTAATAAGTTTTTATCACTGGTAGAAAATAGGAACAGACTGCATCCATTATATTATGAACAAGCAATTTGCATATGCATTGTGGGGTTTAGTGGTACTCTGACTTTTTTTTTTCAGTATGCATTTTTGCTTGCTGTGGATGCTCAGGATATATTTTAATATCCTCTTCATCTGTCCTTCACTGATGTATCCACTGCTTTGCCTGGAATATTTCCTTACAATATCCTAAATACTCTGCTCCCTTTTTATTTAGTAGGATATACAGGCAGAAAGACCGTAGTGAATAAAATGTATTAACTATTGATATGTTACTGAATAAAAACAGTTCAGTTTCTATACAGCACGAGTCTTGTAATCNGGGGAAGAAGTCAGCAAGATAGGACTAGTAGGGGTGAAGAGATTTGGTCGATGCCGGTCCATTGGGTTAAGTTTTTATGTGGAAAGTAGGTTGGTAGGAGTCATTGAAGGCTTAAGAAGGCGATTAGGAGGCTGTGGGTAGTTGTATTAGTTCAGTATGCATTTTTGCTTGCTGTGGATGCTCAGGATATATTTTAATATCCTCTTCATCTGTCCTTCACTGATGTATCCACTGCTTTGCCTGGAATATTTCCTCACAATATCCTAAATACTCTGCTCCCTTTTTATTTAGTAGGATATACAGGCAGAAAGACCGTAGTGAATAAAATGTATTAACTATTGATATGTTACTGAATAAAAACAGTTCCGTTTCTATACAGCACCAGTCTTGTAATCATAGGCAGACATAAATAAATAGTAAAAAAATAATTAAACTAAATTATTGTTATCCTTCAAATTCAAATGGAGCAGGGAAAGAGTAATATTAAAACTGCCAAATACAAGGAGATTTACAGGCATTTATAATTTAATGCAAGAAAATAAATAAGATCAGGAGTAGTTTTAGATTGAAGTCAAAGGTTATAAATGAAGTTGTCTGAATTAGTTCTCCCTGAATAAAGGTATGTCTCACAGAGAAGAGACATGACAAAGAAATGACTTTGCGCTGTTGATATGCTCAGCTACTTACATATGGAGCCACCTGTAGCTGTTCTAGGGATGCTCTGATTAGAAATAAAGGACGATGGAAGATGATTCAACCAGGTTTTTGCTTCCTCAGTCTATTCCTGTGCTGGGCTTAGTTTGAACACAGCAGAGATGTAAGCCCAGAGCAAATTAGGTGTGATATTTCTGATCACTCAGAGTCTATAAAATATTCATAAAACTTCTGCAATTTGAATTGGCCTTTCAAGTAATAAAAAAAATACATCAAAGTAATACAATAAATGAGGAGGTCCCTCTACTACATTTGATATAAAGTATAAGGATTTCTTTTAAATATTTGATTATTGAAGAGTAAATGAGGCTTTTTCTGATGCAACAATTATGGGATTTCATACAGTATGAAACGGTAACAAGAAAGATACTACATGATTGTTAATGGCTCTATTTTTTAACATCTAAATTAATGAGCATCTTTGATCTCTGATTTCTTTGTGCTTCATTGTTTCCATCATTGTCAAAAGCCCACTTTTTCACTTTTCTTGTGAAATAATCTACATAATGCAAAGTGACTGTTTATGGAACACAGTGACTGCTCCACCAGCAAGGAAGAAAGGGCATCACTTGATAAAAGCAGACACATTGTTGAGACAGCCACAAAATTAGATAATTTTAGCAGAGAGCAGATTTTTTTTTTTCTGCCAGTCAGGATTTAAACAAAGGAATTGTTCCACATTTGGCAGATAATTATGCTTCTCCTGGGGAAAACATAACACTGAGTGAAAAGAGTTAAGGTCTCCTTTTTCTCAGATAATTTTGTTCTTTGAACATTTTCAACTGCCTGGTTCATAAAAAAGCTAAAATATCTGAACAGTCATTGTTCCAGGGATATAAGCAATGTTCATGCCATCATTTTATGAGTTCATTTTTTATATCAGTTTTCAGACTCCTGCATCACTACTTTTTTGCATTTGGTCCCCAGACAGCAGATACCAATGTAGGAGGACACCTGCCACCTTCCATATTGTTGTTGTACAAGTCTGAATAAATTTCTTCGACGCATTGATATTGGACATTAAGGCTCTGATTCTGTATCATCTCCTAAACTTGAAAGCCCTTCTTATTTTTAATGGTATTGAGCGTCGACCTCAAGTCTACCTAGATGGAATTTTTACAGGATTTATTATTAGCCATATTCTATAAGGATCAAGAAAGAATTATTTTAAAGAGCTTTAATTACAAACATGTATGTATTTAGCACAGTGTGGCTATATTTGAACAATTCTGTTACAAATAAAAACTATGACTTCAAACCCAAATCCTTAGTCACAAATGGGTATTGTTGGCATGGCAGATTCTGGAAAAGAGCAGATCCTGCACATAAGCACACAGGAACTGATTCTTACTGCACTTGTGCCCAGCACAATTTCCATTGACCTCAGAGGATTTACACCAGTGTGAACGACATGAGAACCAAAACAAAAGAAGGGTTGAGTCTAGCCTGCTTAAACATGGTATCCTGAAGGATTCAGTGCTTGGGAAAGTAAGTTAAAGCCTTTTCTGTCTCTAAACAGGCTGAATTTTCAAACTGGAAGCAAACTTAAAGTGCAGCTGCCTTCTACAAGAAGTTTACCTGGGGATCCAAGGTGTGCAGGTGCTCCTTCCCTGAAGGCAGTGATTGCAGTTTGTTCTGCAGCACATCACAGTGCCCTCCTCTTGCCAAGGACAGCTTTGAAACCTAGAGTCCAGCCACCATCCATGCCTTTGTCAGCGAGGTGGCGTTGGCTCCTCTGGACCTTTGTTTGTCTGAAAATGGGAGAATAAAGCAAAGTTTTTCTTAGGAAATTATATACCAGATGTAGAGTGTTTCATTTCCAGTGGGATCAGAAAATAGAGCTGAGGAGGCCATGTATTGCTCACCCATTGCTCTGCAAAATATCTGACTGGAGAGAAGCTGACTTCTGATAATCCTTTTTTAAAACAACAAAAAGAAGAAAACAAACCAAACAAGAACCAGTTTTATTTAAAGAGGAGGTTTGAGGGATCAGCAAGAAGTTCACTGATCCCTAGAAGAAGGGGAACGTGCTCGTTTTCTCCTCTCATCAAACGCTCTCAGGAATATCTTGATCAATATCAGAGCTGCACGCCATCACAATTTATAAGATATATTTTAAATTATACATTACCACACACTGTATGAATACAAAATGCAAGTTAGCTCCCATTACTCTAAATTCTACATTTCCACACACTGTATTAATATGACATGCGATTTTATCTGATTTTAATACTTTGATGTTAGCTTCCATTATTTGCACAGTAAGTAAATGAATTGATGCGCATGAAATCTGGATTTAATTAGATAGGACACGCTAACACTTACTAACAGACATAAGTAGAATACATTAAATACAAGCATTGTATACTTTTCTGTCCTGAGATGATGAACAACAACACAATAAAGTTACATTTCATGCTGACTGCCAAAACCAGACATTTGAGTTGTCTTGAAAATATCAAATTAAAGTTTTGTAGAAGACAGACGTGGCACTGACAAAATTAATTTTTTTTTTTTTTCCTGGCTGAGATTATTCACTAGATTCATCCAGCTTTCAAAAGCATTAATTCTTTCAACACTCTCCTTTTGGCCTTTCATTAATTCCACTTCTAACGACCAAAAGAAAATCCTGTGTGATTCTCCCCTAACTGATGCTTGGTGCTATTACTGTCAGTTGAAGCTTTCTTTACCCCAAATGAGTTATTATGCCACATACAAGAGCACCAGACATAAAAACCCAAAAGAGAAGGATTTTGCAGATGGAAAGCTAGCAAGACTGGGCCTTGACCCAGGGAAACCTCCGCCTCCAGGTATTTTGGAAACCTGCTAAAGAATGAAATTGCTTTTTCACTTTTTAGCTCCCATGGAACATGGTCTAAATGCTTATGTGATTCATCAATGTCCCTGATAATTCTCTGAGACATCTAGTTGTGGCCATTCTACTGTGGTTGGCATTTCTTGCGGCTCTGTGCGAGGGTGGGTTTGTGGGAGCAGCCCTGGGGGAGCAGCTCCTTCCAGCCATGCAGCGGGAGGGACCTGCTGGGATGGCCCGGGCTGAGCGGGGAGTCACTCAGCCTTATTCCTCTGTGCACAGTCGCAGCACCGGGATGGCTTTTCCCTCCAGCAGTAGCACTGCTTTCTTTCAAAGCCCATTCATTGCTGCCAAATAACAGATGTTGCCTGCGCCTTGCTCCTCGATTCTGTGTTATAGCTCCTGGTGACCAACAAAACTGAGGACGGTAATCACTCATGGTTTCTCTGTTGTTCTCAGGTTGTTTTTCCTCTCTGAGGTACTTTCCTAGCCGTTTCATTACAGTGGCATTTCAGTGCTTGGTTGCTAATAATCTCTCGGCAGCTTCAAAGCCGCATCCAGAGTGGTGGCTGCAGCAGGGCACCTCCAGCACCCCCCAGCACATGACATCTTCCCAGAGGGCTGCTGCAGATGCCAACAGCTCAGAGCTCAGCATGAGCTCACTCAGCCGCCTTCTCGGGTAAGCTTCACGCCTAGTTTTGTGTCTGTAGAGCTGTGCTCGGACTGGTGGGTACCCAGCACTGTTCTGGTAGACATTGCCCTTCAGCTCGCCATTCCTGATGAGTTTGTGCAGGGGGACACGGTTATGGGAACCAGAAGCCTTGCGTCCACACTGGGTTAGCTATGACAGTGCTACAGGACATCTGGAAGATAAGACAAGTGTCCTAAGGCCTGACGTTTCACCAGGACAAGAAAGAGGATGGTGACCATTGCTATGGTAACTCCCCATACTTCCCTTTGTATTTTCTTTTTTCTTTTTCTTGGTTGCTAATTCCCATTAGACAAAAAGCTCTCTACACCACAGTTTGTTATACACAATTCACATAGAATATTGCTGGTCAATATTAAAACACTTTTTGTTTTATAGGAGAAGAGTCAAAATAAAACCAGATCCGCTAAATTCCTCTCCATCTCAAGAGGTCTGATTTCCAGTAGCTCCTTCCACCTCCACATGGCTTTTTGATCTTCCCCCACAGCAGACTGTTTCTTATGTTCAGGAAACCTTTCCGTCTTTATTCATAGCTGCCTACATAAATTCTTGGATTGCAATTTATGCTGTCTATGAAAATGCCCCTTTCATCTTAAAATACTGCACTGAATTTGTCTTGATTTTATGTTAAAGGTTACACAGACAAAGGCTGATAAAACACATGGAGCATTATTTGTAATTACTTATATAGCTGAAGTATCCAGGACAACATCATCACTTCTATATAGTGTAGATCATAAAGATCATTCTGAAAGTGAATGTCATAATTCATTTTATTTTGACGTGTAAATACATTTCAGGACATCTATCTAAGCCTTTCCAGCACATCCATCACACCAGAAGTGTGCTGTTGCCAGTGAATCAAAAGCTACAGCAGCAGTTAACAAGCAGTGTGCTAATTAATGGCTCAGGCAGAAAGTTCTAAGTGATTTTTCCAGACACTTCACTCAGAAGTGACTGAGAAGGAAATGCCTTTTTAAAATTTTTATATAATGTCACACTAAATGAACCATAAAGAAACAATATAGAAAATACGTAGCTTGAAATTGATGAGAACATTTTACAAGTATTAAAGACCACATTTAAAGGTCTGGATTTTAAATGGAGCTGAGGCACCTTTGAAAACAGATTTCCCAGCAAGGTCATCTTTAAAAATGGAAAAGAAGAAAACCAGGTCCCAAACATCCCAATCAGGAACATAACAAAGCACAGAATTGCTAGACAAGAGAGGAAGAAAGGGTGCTAAAATGCTAAGAGATCATTATATGGATCATATTTATTCAAATCCTAGAGAAATGTTGACTGCCAGTCACCAACAAAATGAGAAATGGCATTACAGCTGGATTTTTAAAAAAGAAGGTCTTTTGGACCAGTCCTCACTGGCTACCTAAAACTGCTGCTGTTCACAGCCCAGCTGCTGTCATGTTGCTGCAGCTCAGAAGATGCAAATATTGTCTCAGGAGAAAACAGATCTCAAAACTTTTTTTTTCTGATGATATATCAAAAGAAATTCCTCATACATATTGAAACCATTTTCCTTTCTCTCAAGCCATTTTAGTCATATGATATGCAGTATAGGATAAAAACAGTTCAAAATAAAAAAAACCTAGAAGAAAAAAAAGCTAGATTATTTTTTAAATGTTTAATTTTGGGAACATCCTTTCTCCCATCTTTTCATCAATAGATTCAATTTCTGTGAAAGGGGTATTACTTTTACCAAGTAATTTGACTTTGATAAAATAATGTGTTGACTTGTATTTAGATTCTCTGGCAACATTTCTCTCAAAGCTTTTATTCAAACTGACTTGATAGTAGAAATATTATCCTTATTGTGTGAAAATAAAGGTGCTCATTGATTTAAGTAAGGTCCCCACTCCCTCCAAAAAGACAAACCATAAACCTTTTTTTGAAAGGGAGTACAAAAAACCTCCAACTATTAATATTTTTGGTAGGCACTATAAGGCCAAGCTCTGCCACTATGTGAAAAATTGAAACCAAAAGTCTTGTGGCAGAAACAAAACTTGTCAATTGTGTTCTCCACTATTTTTTCAGTAGCTCTGGCCTCCTCCCAGCCATGTGGATTGTCCCAATTATTATGGGGCAATAATTTAAGCAGTGCCAAATACGCACTCGTCCTTACCTGCCCCACAAATACTGGATTGTGTTCTGCCAGGAGAGCCAGGGTTGTTTGCAGAGCAACATGTGGCGATTGCACATTTCCAGGTGATGGGAGGGGTAGTGGGAGAACACACCTTTGCATTAAATAATCTAGTAACCTGCATGTGCAGTGGCGATCATAAATGAGCAGGGTCCCACTATATACCCAGTGATGCTTTAGAGCTGTTTTGCACCTCTGAGACTTCAGTTTAATTGTGAGTGCATGACTAGAAAGTGATTTTCTTCTACTTGTGAGTGAGGAGCTGCAAAAAGTCATGCACCCCAGACTGGGAAATGATTTCTGATTCTGGGATTGAACATTCACAGCCTGTTGCCTTCAATGAGCTGCTGCAGGACCAAGGAAAGCTTGCCGGATGTTCCTCTTCCTTTTCTTGTACAGCACTGGGAGGGGGTGAAGGAAAGGACAGTCTTTTGGCTGATAAAATAATGCTCTCCTTTGAATTTGGTAACTATCTAAACATGTATACCCTTTACCTTTGAAAAAGATATCATTACCGTAGCTTTTGCAAAATAATATTTGCCTATTTCGTATGCAGTGAAGCATATGAAAGCTACAGAAAATGTACCCAGAACAGAGGTCAAGGGTAATTAGCAGTAATAGTAGTTTGCCACCTTTTTCTAAGTCAGTCATTTTCGAGACCTGTAAATTAGTAGTGTCTAACACTAATAAATTATTTATTTTTATGTAACATCGAACTTGCCAACCATTTTTACTTACCCGTTTTTAAATAAAACAATTTAGAGCTAGGATCATGTAAAATTTCAGCCTGGAGCAGACTTTGCCACAGTTAATGAGCCATGAAAAATAAGATTTAGCTTGAGGAAGCTGCTAAATCCTTTTTGCAGCTGTAGCCTGTACTATCAGGCTCTGATCAGTTAAAATAGACACCTCAATTAGTCCTTTCTTGGAAATTGAGAAAGTAACCTCTTTAGTTTCATTAGAAGAAAAACCAGTCAGGTTTTTACAGTACCTTTGTGGCATCAAGAGGACGGGAATTACTGCAAAGGCAATATTTCTGTATTTCTCACTCTCTGTAATGGAAAAAAACTGAGATCTGGGAGAAAAGTGTAGCTCTCAGTTATAACATGCTTCAGCCTAACTTGGCTATAGAATGGAAGGGCCTGCAACCAGTATGGGGGCAGGCTCTGATGGAAGAAGGAAAATAAAAAAAAGAGGGAAAAGATCTGCCAAATAAAATAACTATCAGGAAGAGAAAAAGACCAACAATAAAAAAAAAGACTGAGACTGTAGATCCTGATCAGTTCGTTCTTGCATTGTGGAAATGTTGCATTGGGAGGAGGAAGAACACTTACTCCAACACAGTGTGAGCCTACGGGGCTGAGCATCACACTCTGCTCCCCAGCAAAGCAGGGGTGCTGCTTACTCTGTATTTGCTTTCTGTGCACCATGTAGTGTTGGGCTGGCCCATGGCTACCCAGGGGCAAAGCTATGAAAGCTCTGCTGACCTGCTACCAGGATCACATCGCTAAAGCTGGGAGGAACTTGGGGACAGATGCTGATCCAGTGTGAGCTCCCCCTTAGGCTTTAGCTGGATGGTCACTGCTACAGGTAGGGGATCAGGTCTGAATTTACAAGGAAACAGACAAACGCAGTGTAGCCAGTATATCCTACCCACAAGTTTGCATACCATGTCCCAAAACTCTGCTTTGAAAACAATCTTGAAAAGCAGATGATATTTGGTTTTTTGTTGTTGGTTTTTTT
>VZTO01021055.1:0-41905 GCA_013400615.1 Syrrhaptes paradoxus
AAACTTGCTTGGTGAATTGCTGAGCAGCTCAGAACAAAAGATTTCAGCTGCATCAGAAGGAAAACGTACTCTCTGAATTTATTATCCAAGTCTTCCATAAAGTTAATGACCTTACAAGAAACATCTTTCATCAAATAAACAATTTTTTGTGCAAAGATTTTCTACTCAATAATTTTAACTAGATAGGCCTTTTAGCTCTCTTGAGTTCTATATTTTTTAATTTTGTAGATTCCACTATGTGTAAAAGCAAGATGAAGGTCTTGAAAAGAATATGACTAAGTTGACATCCACAACTATTTTCTGGACATCTGCCATCTTGCTCGCTGTCTGAAATAAAAATCTCTTGACATAAAAATGCAGGTTATGATCACATAATTAAATACTTCATTACAATGCCTATAGAAAAAAAGTCTGAGTTAAGATTAAATAGACAGCTTTATTTATGGTATTTCCCAATTTTGAGTTGTGTTTTTTCAACATTATTGTCTTAATGTAGTTTTTGTTTACTATGAAAAAGTAAAATAAATAACCATCTGTTTAAATCTTCCTTTTCTGCTTAAATTTAGTCATTAACATCTTGAAAATAAGGGTCTCCTTTCTCTCTGATCTCTCAAAATAAAGAAATGATGCTTTAATGAGGAGTTATTAGTAATATGGTAATATGTATAATTCTGCAACACAAAAAAAGATGGGCTTTTATAATGGTGTTTTAAGTTTTGTACCATTCATCACAATTGATAATCAACATTTGTTGAACAAGGTAAACTNNNNTTAATTAGCTAGGCTGTGTAAAGAACAATTGACTGACTTAGATTTAGTGGCTAATCCTTACATTCAGCCACCGCTGTACTACTGCAAACGAGAAAGTAAGGAATACTGGAAATACCTCTAGTGCCAACAATATATATAAGGGCAGCTCAAGGGAAAATTTAAGTTTAAATTTGAAAAAAAAAAGTCATTACTTGGGCAATATGCCTACTGATTTAAATAGGAGATTTGCCTGAGTAATTTGTTTCTTGTTAGTGTAAATGGGTCATCTCCAGTTTTATCCCCAGAACTCTGTGGATCATATACAGTAAAGGACAATGTGTGTAATCTGGACCACTTGTTATTAGTCTTGTTCATGACAGCTACATATTCTCGTAAAACATACAGAGATACAGAAATAGGATAATTAATCTGGCTACAAGGAGATATAGCTAAAGCTAGCTTATTGCACAAATTAATTACTGGTAGTAAAGGAATAATTAATAGGGAGTACAGGAACGTGAGTGTTGCCTCTCTGGCTTGTTTCTCAAGGCTTTGAGTTGGATAACCCTAAAAAGTTCAATAGTTTTAGCTGTGTGCAAAGACCAGCACGCTTATTTCTGTCTGTAACTTCTGTCAAATTAAATTCTTTTTAAAGAATTCTGAAACGAAATGTCTTACAGAGCTTCTTTGGCCTCCTGACCTACAGGAAGCCTTTTAAAAGCCTTGTTACCTCCATTTCTGTAATTTCCTGACACATCTTACCAATTTCAAGGAAAGACATACACAGGACAAAGTCCTTTCTTTGCTGCTTTAAATACCGGGCTGCATCAGCTGTGTATTTCCTACCCATATGGTTCCTAAATCTTACAGTGAAGATTTTGGTTTAAACTTCAAAATGTTACAGCTTCCCAAAGAAAGGGACGATGGCTAGCAACTGGCTTTAATGGGGCTTAAGCGTGTTCAAAGGCTTTCTTGAGTAAGCTCAGTGACTTAGACTTCTTGCTACTTGAAAGCTCAACAGGGCTTAATTCTCCCAGCCTTCCATTGTCACTTTATTTCTGTTAGAAATCCCAGCACCTCAGTGTAATTAATTGTGCAAATGAATACTATCAATGTAAAGATAGCGGTATTGGGCCAAAAGCAGTGACTGTATTTTATGCACTCCCCAGAAGTTACTATCCACTGCCACCAGAACAAAGAGAATGAGGTCAGTGAAAATCCCTCATTTCCACTTCAAATGAGAGCTAGCTATAAAGAACAATTTTAGTCTGCAGTTTCATTCCTGCTTTTAAAATTGATCAAGGAGAGTTCTGTTAAAATACAGTACAATGATTTTAGCAATATTAATAGAAAATAATTATGAAGAGAAATACCTCTTCTTAAACAGCACCTCATATAACGTTTCAATACTGCTAATGCCAAAGCTTAGCCCTCTTGTTATTCCGTGCTACATTAAAAGAATTTTTATTAACTAATTCAAGAAAGAAATATGATGAATGTGTCCCTCCAAATTATATCCCTATCTTTCATTACAGTAGTCTCTGGTTATAGAAAGTGCTTCTGCCAATACTTACCTGCATATAATGCATAAAATTTTTAAGATATGAAAAGGTCTGTATGGAGGACAGCTACTTGACCCATACCAAGAATATCATAACATTTGCTGCTTCAATTTAGAACTAAACCTAATAGTTCCTCTACTTCTCTTGATCTTATAACGAGGAACTTATAATGTATGGAACAGATTCTCAGCAGAGGAAATTGTCACAGTTCCATTGACTTCAACAGCAATTTATATCATCTGCCAATCTGACCTTGTATCTTTATCATTACAGTTTCAGAAATTTGCCTCTCAGAATTCTTTTTTATTACCTTTGACTTCTTTTTGCAATTAAATGTAAAATAAACAATTTCATTTAGTTGACACTATTTATGTAACTGAAACTCCAAAACTTGTTGAGCTCCCAAGTGTTCTTACTGTTTTGTGGTGAATAGGATGTCAACACACATATCACAAGAGCAATCCAGTAATTCAAATGTCTTTTTCTCTTATTATTATTTACTTTCCAGTCTATAGGAGTTTTCTCCAGCCCCAATCAGGATCAAAGATCTCTTGGCCTAGGTAACAATCATATATTCCTGATCTAAATAGCTTACAATTCAAGAAATGCAATGGGTGGAATGTGTCTTGTATGAATTACAAATTTCAGTATTAGCCATCTGCAGCCTGCTGACAAATAACTCCAGAAAACAAGTCTTGGCATCAACTTCAATTTCCTATGTTAAACAGAGAATTTGGGAGCTAGACAGGGTTGAGGCAGCATCAAAGAACAGATGCTCTCTGATAGCTGGCTATGGCTCTGATTCAGGAACATATTTAAACACAGAGATATGCTTAAAGGCTTTGCTGCATAGGGATAGATGTAAAGCTGTGCTTAGAGCTAAACATTGGCTGAAGCGTCCTGCTAAATTGTGTATCTCAGAGCAGAAGCTGTTCCATGTCATGTTCCTTAGGACTGCTCTAGTGAATGGTGCTGAGATATCTTCTGTTTTGATTATCTGTCCATTATCAGGATGGGAAGCTCCATCAGATAGGAAATCAAAATCTTTGGTTTTGCACTACTATGATTGTGTTGTTATATTTGCTTAAGATAGACTGATTCTGTCATTAAACTAAGACAGAATTCACTCAAGACGTAAGACTAGCAAGGTGATTTGTTTCTCCTTTCAGACTATCCTTTACCTGGGACACAGCTGTGCTTTTGCACAGGCATACCAGCTTCAGCAAATTCAAACTGAGCTGCTCATCATCATATCTGAAAACTGCACATTACATTTAACATTCTTTGCTGGGTGCCAAGAGCAATCATGTTGGAATTACAATTACTGGTCATTATTAACAAAGATTTTAAAGGGTTTAGTGTGTAACCATTCTCTTGAACACTGACCAGTGACACAGTCTGCAGCTGTCTCAGACACCTTTGCTAACCCTCTCAGACCTCTGGTCAGAAGGTGCGTGAAGGTGAACATCTGATATTGCAGTAGTTCTCACTGAAATTCATCCAAGTTTCATGAATTTGAACTGCTCATATCAGACAGTTTTTTGTGGTTTTCTCATCAGTTCTTCTTACTGACATGCAAAAGAATCATATTTTAGAAGATATAATTACCAGGTTGCCATGATATATTTCAGTAAAATTATCATTTTCAACTAAAATAATTGTAAAAAACATTGTCAACTACAAATTTTTATGTACTTTTGGAGTAATAATCTAGTATCACCCAGAGACAGTGAAATAATAGAATACATACAAAACCATAGGAATGTTAGATACCAGAAAACATTGATGAGCCTTCTTTTGAGAAATTTTTTGTATCTGCCTAAGTGATTTTTTTTATTAATTCCCTGTCATTCAAAGTGCATTTTTATATGAATGAATACTTAGAGAATCATTTGAGAGCATATAATTNTATTGCAGTAGTTCTCACTGAAATTCATCCAAGTTTCATGAATTTGAACTGCTCATATCAGACAGTTTTTTGTGGTTTTCTCATCAGTTCTTCTTACTGACATGCAAAAGAATCATATTTTAGAAGATATAATTACCAGGTTGCCATGATATATTTCAGTAAAATTATCATTTTCAACTAAAATAATTGTAAANTTGAAGACATGGCATTTTCTGCATGCCTGGAAATCCTAAGAATCTAGGTTTCAGCCTCTCCCCCTAATCATGACTTGCCTGATAAATGTAATGTCATGTAACCTCTGTAAACAACTCACCCCCAAGCTTCAGCATTTCTATTATAATCAGCTTCAGTAACTGAATAAAAAGTCTAAATTCTCTTTTGTGATGGGAAGCAAAACTTTTGTTTCAACGCTTAGAACCTTTGAATATTGCACTGGGCAGCCTAAAGACATTAAATTTCAAATCCCTTCTCTTTCTAGGGGTATTGGCAAGTTTAAGAGACCTGGTAGAAGAGAGTTAATTGTTAGAGCCAGAAAGATAACTGAAGCTCATCAAACAGTGGTATCCAGATGCTTCCTATACAAGGAAGAAAAAGGGTTAGTGAGTAGTGAAGGGAAGGAGCTGCCTTTATCTCAGGAGACGCAGCTGTCATGTAAACACCGAGTGTGTAGTGCCATCTGCTTAATGCCTGAAGTTGCATTTGTATCACAGAATGGAAGAACCTTAATTTGAGGACTGTGTTTGCTCTCTAAAGAAAAAGTAAAGAAGCAGGAGCAGCCCTCGTTCTTGTAATCTGTGCTGTATGTTCTGCCATTTAATTTTTAAGCTCCAAAGAAAGGGAAAAAGAAAATAAGAAAGGGATATGTGTTCTGTATAAAACATGGAGACTCAGGAGAACAGTGTAGCAAAGATGAAGAACAACCCAGGGGGAAAAAAAAGTAGTGGCAATTAATTCCCTGTGCTCAGTATTGGTTCCAAAGCTGCTCAGAAAACCTCCAGACAGACTCGGGCTGCCCAAGCAGTCTGGCTGCCTGAGATGTGCAGAGGTTAAAGTTTGAAAGGGAAAGGCAGTGTTGTGGGCATTCTTAATGCAAGAGCTGGATCTGAATACAGGCTACCTTTGCTCTCTTGCCAAAGTTATTTCCAGCCAGGGTCCATCCCCCATACTGGAATGTGGCTGCGAGCCTTATTCTGCACGCTACGGAAGCATTTTCCTTTTGCAGGAAGAACTAATGCATCATTTCTTGGGTAAGTTAGTGCAGTCAACTGTGGTGCAAATTTAAAATTCACCACCTATTCTAAACTAGCTCTGTGTGTTTTTACTTTGCCTTAATAATGTCCATGCTGGCAGTTAGGAAGAACAGCCCCACTCCAGCTGACTCAGTGCCAGCTTTCTGGAGTAGAAAAGCCTGGAGGAGGGATTGTTCTTGTCAAGTCCTGGAGAATTCAATATCTTTTAGGGCCACACTAGAGAGAATGATAAATCATCTCTGAAAAAAGATTAGAAGCAAATACGTTTACTGCTGTGTATTAAAGCATAGTAACATTTTAATGTCGTGTTGGAACCCAATGCAGAAAAAATGCAGTTTCCTCATTTTATCTCTGCTATGTGAGAAAATTCCAGTATGTTATTACCTATAAAGCTTTTTTTTGAAAGCAAGTGTAAGAAAGATTCTAAATTCTGTGTTAAATCTTTATTGATAAAAATTGTATTATATTGTCTCTGAAACTCACTGGGAACTGTTACTAATCCCTCCTTTCAACATATTGCATATGACAGCCTTGAAATTTAAAGCTGGACAGTAATTTTTGAAATTATAATACTCTGTCTTGTGCCCCAGCAAAGAATTCAGCTGAGGTGGAGGGGACAGTTATAATAGAGTTATATGGATATAGCATCCAAAAGCTGGAACAGGAACTGGCAGCAGCTAAAATGTGACACTAACTTGTTTCTGTATTGGAAGAGGAAGTTTAGGAAGCCTTCATAGAGAGACATTAGGCATTCCTGCAGTACTAAAGTTCTTTTTCTCTAGAAGAATAGGTGGCAGGATAGAAGTAGGTGTGTACTGAAAATACATGTTTACTGTAAACATGCATAACAAAAGTAAGAGCTATTCAGAAGCCATTTTGCTGTTAAGGACAGTTCTTCAAAATATTACACCATTTTAGCAATGGTGGAAGGAGTTTGATCTGAAACCAAATGCAGTGGCACAGCTCTAGACTATGTTCTCATGCTCTCACCCTCATCTTACTGGAATTCTCTTTCTTTGATATGTCATTATTTATAATTTTATCAAGATTTTAAGGATTAGCTCTAGTGTGCTTACCTTGGTTAAGATGGACTTTTGAAGGCTGCTATAAGTTGTGTGTACACCAGCCTGCAACTGGTGACTAATCTATCAAGCTACTATAATTTGTCTTCCTGTTCTGTAGTCCCAAGCATCCCCTTCAGAATCTGAGAATTAAAAAGGATCATGGCAGCACCACTTCCTATCCCCTTCCTTTCTTTCTCCCTCCCAAGATATGCAGATGTACCACAGTAAAACATTTTTACACTCAAATTTTAATGCAATGCTCCTCAGGATTTCTGAGTTCGGGAGTGTTTATGACAGCCCCTGACATCGCTGTGATTAGACTACTCATATTCTCTACCCTCATTTGGTTAACCTCACCAAAAGCTAGCAATTATATGTTTCTTTCAGCACAAATACACACCCACACACCCTTAAATTAGCTGGTGCAGATGCTCATTGAATTTTATTGTTACAGTTGAAAAGTCCCTTTTGTTCATCTGAAAGAGAACAACTATTTCATGCAAAATGTTATAATGCTAGGGTCATGGGTCTCTGTGTTAGCCGCCTTGTGTTGTAGGCAATGATGCTGCATCCCTCCACAAAGCAAATGAACAAGCTCCAGCTTAAAACCAGAGATGTTTCCAGCTCCTACTGTTTGTCAGAGAAAGGCTAGCACAGAAACTTAGTGCTCTCATGTTTGGAAAGTATCTAATGTTAGGCCTAAATGTATTCACAGCTAGGATGTAACTCTTCATTCATCTGTTAATGTTGTATTTCATGCCTTTCCATACAACCCACTGTCATCTCTCTCTCTTGCAGAACCTTACTCCGTTAACAGTTCTTTCACTTCTCCTGTCTCTCTGGTTAGACCAAGACTAATGATCAATCACTTCCCATGTGTTTTATCACAAGATTTAGTGAAGCACAGGTGTATCTAATGCATTGGTGTTGTTCTTAAGCCTAACAAAGTTTGTGTTTTAGTATAAAAATCTCTCTGTTGACAGAAAATTTGAGACTAGCAACATAAATAGGTCTACACTTACATGAGACATGTGAGGATGACTTTAGTAATCAGTGAGAAGAATTTGGTGCTTTCTCAGTGCTGGGTTTGTGTTTTTTTCCCCTCTCCATAACATATTAAAATTATTGCTTTCACAGGTAAAGGCACCTGGCTAGAATTAGTGTTCCTGGGTGGGTCTTAATTGATAAGTACTCTGGTCTGGCAGTTTGTATCCAGCCTCCTAGCAAACACAGCCCACTTCTTCGGAGAGCAGTGAAATTCAGGTAAGTTTAAAGAACTAAATGAAATTTGGTTGTTAAAGAGAGAAGAATGTATGAGAGTGAGAATGAATAACATACAGACTGCTGTGTCATATCTGTTTGTGGCTTCTTATTTCTTGTCTTCTACATGTGTATGTAAATCTACTTACTCTTAGCTTTTTAAAGACTGTAACTCCAGAGTTATTTGCATTTTTGTTGTAGTTTATATTCCCGTTGTAACTGTGTTATTCCATAACTTATGTTTGAAAGCAACTGTTGTTGTGAAGAAACTCATGATTTTTCTCAGTTATGGTTAGTGATACCAAAATTCCAACCTTAAGTGTTTGATTTTGATTTTCCTTTGAAGACTTGTGATCTCGTATTTTAAAGTAACTAGATTTATATTTTATTACAGAGCTTGGTTTGTTGGCAGATTTAGTCAAATGTTCTGAGCGTACCTTTGATGGGTTGAACAGGATAAAAGAGTTTCATAGCTGTCTTTGTAGAGGATAAAGGGCAGAGGCTCAGCTTCATTTTTATTCATAAGGTTTCAGTGACAAGAAATGAGGTTCTAATCCTGCAACTGGAGTGAGCAGAGAGAACCATTTTGCTTGTGGAGTTTCTTACTGAAATCTGTGACCAGCTCAGAACAATGACAAAAAATGAGCGCTTCTTTTTTTCCTAACTTCCCAACTTTCATTCTTTTGTTGCTACAGGCAAACAGTGCTTTTCATAATATAGTAGCTGCTAACTTTTTGGTATGAATGGAGCATTATTAAAATATAAAATATACATGGTTGAATAAGAAAACCTGAAAAATCTGGAGAATGTGCAGAGATGTGAATGAAAAATTTCTCTGACTTAGACCTGTGTAGTTATAATCTGTATCTCAACATTCTTCTCTCCTGAAGGCTAAGCAGGTGCACTTAGGTTATGTGCTGTGCAGCTGAATTATCTCTGGAGTAAGAATTACTCTGCACTTGAAGTCAGAAAAATATGAACATTTGGTAGAAACAGCTTTCACCTTGTATCCCTGTATGAGGATTTCCCACCAGAAGAGGGGAAGTGGGATGAGTACTTGTAGGTTTCATAGATAGCCAGCATAAGAATGTTGTGCTGAGCTGAAAAAAATCTTGGGTATATTTCATCATTTAGTAATTAAACACTGCATTACTTTACACTCTGTGTAACCACTGCATTACTTTACACTCTAACTGTGGCCCAGGGAAAATCTTCTCACATCTGGTGAGTATTTTCTAGGGTTTTTAGAGTTTACAGCCCCATGGGTTTCCGTGTTTCGCATTTGCAAAACTTACATGAGTCTGTGCCATTTGCATCAAACTTGCATTTTTGTAGAAAAATACTGCTAAAAATGCAGTTTTAGTAATGAACACTGATATATTAATTGAGTTCACATGGCAAGGTTTTGGTGGGGGGCAGAGAAGGCTGCAGGGCTGGGGCTGCCCTATACTGGACACAGCTGCTTCCAGCCAACTCTAAAGTGGACCCATCTGAGATCACTAATGAAGCTGGTGGGGCCTCTGTGGAAACATATTTAGGAAAGGGCAGAAAACACCAGATAGGGAGAAGAGGTAATGCCACGGCTGGAGGAGATGGTCCACGGTGGAAGAGGGGAGCCCACTGAGCCGGAGGGGGTGCAGGCAGGGAGTAAGGTCACCCCAGAGCAGGTATTCCCCCAAAGGGACTACAGCCTGTGGATGAGCCCACACGGGAACAGGTACAGCCTGGGAGAGGGGGTGGAAAGGTGTTTTCCTGAAGTGTATAATTGTGTGTTTTGGTTTTGTTTCCTGCTGCTCAAACCGGTAATTAAATACATGTTGTAATTTGCAATAAATTAGTTTCCCCAAGTTGAGTGTGTTTAGCCCATGACAGTAATTGTGATTTCCCTGTCTTTATGTTGACCTACAAGCTTTTTTGCTCTTGTTCTTCCTATTTTCTCCCTCTATCCCACTGAGGAAAGAAACTGAGCGACTAATATAGTTTTGAGCTTTGCTCTACTTGTGATTTAGGCCAGTTCAATTCTAGGTCCTGCTGGGCAAAAATGGAGGTATGCTTTTCATCATCCACCTCTGCTAGTGTAATAGCTGACTAGCCATCTCTTAATAGCTCAGTATGGTTTCTGTAACTTAGTCTAGAAAATATTTTGAGTTTTCCTGAAGTCACAGAAAAATGTTCTTGAAATAAAATGCTATTTCCCATCAGTAAGAGAAACAATTTAGATTAGCCAAAATATGAAGAAGACTGCAAGTTTTCAGTAGTTTTGACTAATTACTCACAATTAACTTGGAAAATATTTCAAAATGAAGCCACAAACCATGACTTCTGTGGCAACTAATAAAGCTACTGTTGTACCTAGGTGACACACAACCTATATGATGTGAACTACTTAATCCAGGTTTTCTTTTATGAGAGATGATCACCTACTTTGTAACATGCAGCTTTTTCTTTGATTTCTGATGTAGTCCCCACATCAGTGGTTTTGTTTTACTTCACTAAGGTGAGTTTGTGGTCTGTATTTTGTTACTTGATAAAAGGTTAGTTTGCAGAGGTTAATAAACTGCAGCTGAATTCAGTAATCAGCTCATTGAATAGCTTGAACACTTCCATTTGCTGGGGACACTTCAGTGTTGCTAGAGATACTCATGCAGCATTTATACAATGAATATTTCTCTGAATTTGAATAAACTTTTATCAGAAGCAAAACTGAGTAACAAAAAATGTCAATGCTCTGCTATTAGCTTGGGTCAGGTTTAGTATGTTGCTTCTCTATACAGTCATGAACTTTGAAAGAACGGTAGAGAGGCAAGTCACAGAATAGAATGAAGCATGAGCCATCTGGGTGCTTCTTCACCCTATGAAATCTTATGGTCAAAGATGAGCTGTATTTGCTGTGCTTTTAACAACTGGCGGTTGCTTAGGTGCTGAATGCTCGTGGTTTTCTATCTGTAATTTTTTTTGTTTCTCTTTCATTTCTGTGATGATCGGGGCTTTTATCTAACATCCAGAACTTTCAGGATGGACTAAAGAAGCTCTAGTTGCTTAGCAATTCCAGCTGCTTTGTCAGTGTTAACTGTCAGCAACTGTGACCAGTTTTGGCTGAGATGCCAAATTCAGTCTGGTCTCACCTGAAAATGTACCCTTTTCTTCTCTTTCCCCACCTGCCCCAAAACACAACTGGCTTAGCCTTGGTTTATCCATTTCTATGCTCCTGTTTAACTCTGCATTTGCAAATATATTCATATGTTTCATTTTTGCATTGGAGTGCTGTATTCCATTTTCTGTAGTAATTTCATAATTAGCTTCCTCTGCCTGAGCTAACGGAAAGCTATTAAGCATATCAAGTGTTGCAGAACTAGCAACTGTCCAAAGTAATGCTTCTGGATGTATTCCCTCTTGCTGGTAACTGTTTTTTTTAATGAAAAAAAGAATGAAGGAAAGCCTTTAGCTTTTTCTGTTTTCCAAAGAGTTCATAATGATGAGGCATTTAATATTGGAACGCGTTTTTTACTGAAGGCTTTTTTGTTTACTGTATTCATGACACCATATGCTGTTCAGAAAATTCGCTCAGAGGCAAGTGCCTTAATAGCGAATGTTTCATTTCTTGTCTAGTCTTGATGGATAAGTGTGATGTTACCTGATCCCTTTGTGGAGACAACCACTTCCAAACCAACACGACACTGTGCATACGTATTTAGTACCTCTTTAAGATGAAATACTTTAGCACTCCAAAGTGTAAGGGCTCTTATCCAAAGGTGAACACCTTTGTTGCTTGACTGAATTTCCTCAAAGTGGCTGTAGCAGGATGAATACAGTATTCTTCTAGACAGGGAAAGATTTAGATCTGATTCTCTTTTGCCTTGAGAGGGAAATTGGCTAATACATTAATTCAGTGTTTGGGAGGCCCAGGTTCAAAGACCCTACTTCTGTCTTGCTGTCTTGAGAGGAGCTGGAGGACAGATTTAAGGGTTTTGTTTTGGTTTTGAGATGGAGAGAGAAAGTGAGTGTGTGTGTCTCAGCACGGCACTGCAACAGCTTTCTTCTCCTACCTTCTGCTTTGATTTTTAGTTAGTATCATTCCCTAGCTGACCATCTGTCCTTACTGGTTGTATGGGGCCAGCTGAGAGGATGATGTGAATACAATTAAACTCTGCCCATGGAATAAATGTTTGTGGGATCAGTATCAGTGGTCTGAGACAAGAAAAAAAATGTCAATGTGACGCTTGTCTTGTGTCATAGAGAACCTAAACATTTAATACAGGATTGCTGAGTCTAAAAGTCAGGGATAATAATGCATATTCTGTTCCTGAAAGCCTGAAGTTCCTCCAGAAATACTGGGGACAGCAAGGAATAGGATTTTTCCCTGTAGTGGTTAATCTCTTGGACACTAGACACTAGATTTGATCTTTTGTTGTTGTTGAATTTTATTTGATTTTTTTTTCCAGCTGATCTGTTGTACTCAATTTGTTCTCATCCCAAAAGCTAAAATTTCATTTTTGTCCTGTAGGGCTCTAAGTGTTGTTTGAAGAAAGTGTCAGCTATTTCACACAGTAAAGGGTGATGGCAGCAAGATAATGTTATTAAACATTTATTTGGGCATGTAGTTATCAAGAATTTCACAGGAGAAGGTTAATCTGATTCTAAGCCAATCTTGTAAATTGGGAGTAACATCTTGTAAATTTTTACTGCTATGATCGTATGACAGTTGCACCTGAACTGGACACCCAAGGAAAAAAGGTTAGTCTTGTGATACCTGGAAGAACTCAAAGAGAGTTCACCTTTCTGAAAATTTCTGAAATTGTTCTGAACTATTGATTCTGCAGCTGGGGCATACTGCCACGAGTTTCCTGTTGGGTAAATGAAACAAAGAATTCTCCAACCACAGAACATAGCGTGCTGTTACTCTTTGGGCCAAAAGCAAAGGATTCCTCCAAAATAATTTTTAAAGAAATAAAACAAAAACTCAAACACTCTGAGTTGGAGAAAAAATAATTGCCTATGCTAAATTACATTTGGAGATCAGATTTGTTGGGAACTTGTTAGTCCTTAAGAAGGACATGCCAATTAATTTTCTTTTAAGAAGAAAATACTTGCTCTTTCTTGGAATTAAGCAAATCCTTCCTGCAGCTTTTCTTCATTAACTAAAACCTCTCTGATTTGACCTCCTATCTCTCCATAAATAACAGAGAAGAGGGTTCAGTGAGTCAGAGAATGACTTTATGAACATGCATTTCTGTTTGATCATCCTATTTTACCAGACTACCCTTAAAAACAAAACAATAAAAAAGCCTGTCAGCCTGGCTGTCTCCACAGCTGTCTACATGCCTTTCCCAGCAGTGTGGGCTGTCAAGCTCATTATTCTTCCTCTGAGTTGGTTTGACCCATTCTTGTGCACTTTTGCTAGGCTGATGAAGTTTGCGGGATCTCGTCTCTTGGGAAATACATTTAGAAGGATAAGTTAATTCTGCTTCTCTCCAGTAAGCAGTTCTGCCTAACTTCTCCAGGGCCAGTGTGTCTGGATAATCTAAGTTGCTTAAACT
Source organism: Syrrhaptes paradoxus (assembly GCA_013400615.1). Classification (NCBI taxonomy): domain Eukaryota; kingdom Metazoa; phylum Chordata; class Aves; order Pterocliformes; family Pteroclidae; genus Syrrhaptes; species Syrrhaptes paradoxus. Next base: position 13,333 of record VZTO01021055.1, read on the forward strand.
GTAAGCAAAAAGGTTTGCAAGGCTGCAGCTAAAATCTACCCCTTTCCTTACTTGTGTCACTGTGTTTTGTTGTGAGTGGCGAGTACCCAAGATCCTAGGAACTGCTGAGAACAGTTAAATCAAGAAAAGAAGGCTAGGAGACCTACTCTTCTCCTTGGTTTAAAAAAAAAAAATATCCATAGCTATTCATACAATGTGTAGGTTTGAGAAGAAGGATTTGCTATCTCAGGTTGCCAACACAAGTCAGTGTGGAAGTGAGATTTAGTATGTGTATGATTACTACACATGAGTATGGTGATTGGGGAAGGTTAGCACTGCCTCACGCTGTGTGATTAGGGATCAGTGCTAAACACCTACACTGGAGGAATGAAGGTCAGATTTTTGGAGCTGCTCACGGTCAAATGCTGATCATTGTAGATAAACCTACATTAATTACTGTGTTAGGGTTTTTATTTCTGATTTGTTGGCTGAATTAAAGTGAGTAAGGAAGTCCTTTCTTCTAGTTGCTGACAGAGGAATGAGCTTATAGAGCATGGGTCTCTGTGTGAGGAGAAAGTAAAGAGGGTTTGTACTCCTGTGTTTTTAAGAAAAGGGATAGAATAAAGACCGCTGTGCTGGAAGGTCTCTTCTGAAAGTATGGGCCCAGGAAAAANGTATAATCCTTGTGTAACCGTTCTGGATATTAGTAGTAGAATACATGGTGATAATATTACTATGTAATAAATTTGGAATGTAAAATAACTTGTAATGTAGAAGCTAAAACTACTCAACTTTGGGTTGAGGAAAGTTACTCATTAGCTATAAAGTTATTACTGATTAAAGGTAGATCTTTTTTCCCCAATATTAGAGTATGAACTGTCCACTGACTTTAACTGTCTGATAAATTCTGATTTAGTAGTCACTATATCTTCTGTTTTTTAACTATTTCTAGGAGTTTATCACTGCTCAGAGATATGGTTTATCTGTTTGAGAGAATGTCTTTGTTACAGAAACTGAATTTCTTGATTTGTGGTGTAGTCTTAACATGTGTATGGTCTGTGTTTGACTAGGCAAGGGAAATCCTTGTTTGGCAAGCAGAATTGAAAACTAAATGCTATATCAATAAGTTGCTCTTCCTAATTGCACATTTTCAAAAAAAATCCAATCATTCTTCCCCCTCCAGTTTATTGATCTTCAATATTTAAATAATTTTTCCATAAACTTTTTTAAATGTCAGCAATATAAATCTCAAAGACATCCCTCTGAAAAAGAAAATGTTCTGTTTTCACAAGGAGTGACATGTTAATTGCCTGCAGATATCTTGTTGGACTAATGAGTAAAATAACCTAATAACTAATTGAAACGCCATAGAAATAAAGTCATTAGGAAAGTAATATCATATCTAAGTAAATTAACTCCATTTTCGATCCTGAATTATCTGGCTGTTGTGCTTTGATCACAAGCAAATTGGATCATTAATTAATTAAAAGTGAAGCCAATTAATAGTTGCAAACTCTTGTATAAAGATACTTTTCTTTCACAAAACATTTCAGTAAGGAGTCTTGGCTCTTTGAGAATTTTCTTCTGCAAATGTTTAAGAACATGGGAATGACATAACTAATGACCCTTTGGTCAGGAACAAATCCTTTAGACTGCAGCTAGTTAAGGAGGGTCCCAGCAAAACAAGACTTTTGTTGCGAAATGCCTTTTTTATTTCTTTTAGTGCAAGTGCCTTGCAAACCCATAACTTTATTAAAAAAAATCCTAATGGTTTCCTAACCATCCTCATACTTATTCTGCTGGAAAATCTGGGCTTTTAATGCTTTGAGGTAGTCTTTGCAGATAGAGGTTGGGATCATCCAGCGCTGGTGTGTCCTCTGTGCCTTGAGTTCCCTACCATAGTGATGCTGTTGAGCCGAGATTTTTCATCAGCTGATCTGTTCGTACCCTCCTAAGGTACAGGAATGGAAACACTTAAAGAAATGAGGTAAATGAGACCCTAATGGGAGCCTTTTGACAGCAGTGTGTCTGTCTTTTTCTTCATTAAATAAATATCTTTGAGGTGCCTAAACCTGAAGCTATAACTATGATTTAGATGATGTGCAGTACTGTGGAAGTTTTAATTAAAAAGCTTCTTGTGCTCAAAAGCTTTACAAGTTTTCAACACTTCATCTTCTCCTCCCTAATATCATAACTTCAGGGTTAGACCAAAGAATAATTAATCTTCTGGCTTTGTCTCTGTAAGAGTTGCTATCTGCTCTCACTCCAACTCTGAGGCAAGCACCTCCCCTGTTGACAGTGAGTTGGTATTGTGTGTGGTAGTAGATCTCTTTGCGATGTGTAGCGATGGAGATTGGCCAGAATTGGGAAAATGTGTTCTGACCCTAATGCTAACGCCAAAATAGTGAACGACATGAAACAAGATATTGAATGCATGTTGCTGAATGGTAAAACATGAACCTTCAGGTGAAGTGAAAACATCGATTAAGGGTTAATTTGTGCAGTGCAAGACATAAACACCACTTAGCTACCATCTAGTTTCAAAATGGGTCATAAATGTCACTTGAGTGTTATGTAAGATTTGTGCCGGCCCTCTGCCCAGAGGTAGATTTTCATTTAATTGTCAACATTGCCTAATCGGTAGGTCAGCAAGTGTGAGTCTGATTCCATTATATTTGCTGTCAAAATGCCAGAAATGGATGTATTGACAGTCAGGTATGGGGAAAATTAAAGAAATCCCTCAAGAAAACCCCACTTGTCCTGTGAAATTCTTTTCTCATGAAAAATTGTCTGGTTTTTTTTTCTTCTTTTGAATTCCTTTGAAGTGTTCCTTTAAAATAAATACATAAATCTGACATTATCACCTCTGTGAAAAATGCTGGTTTTAAATAGAGCTGTTATGAAGTAGGTAGGCAGTTAGGATTTAACATATGTGAGAAGTAACCCACACTTAGCAGAAAAAATATGTAATTTAACGAGAAAACACTCTTGTATGCCCAGTAAAACTTCTTTAGTATGAAATGCTTTACAGGAACAAACTACAACTTAAGCTGGCACATATTTCTTCCATAACTCCAAAATAATTTCCCAAGGCAGCAATTTATGTTGCTTGTTTAAAATGCAGCATGAATGATTATGAGGTGACAAAGACTAACGAGACTTCATTGTTACTCAATTGGGACTTATAAGATTGTGCATTATGTGGAAGACTATTTAAAGGAAATACTATTCAAGAAAATTGGAAAAAAATAACGCAGTAAAGCTCATTAATTTTAAATCTGAATTAGCTATTAATTCACATGGTTCTGCTTTCAAAGTTGTAAGAACAAAATACTCTTATCTTGTTAATAAAACTCTTGGAATGATAAAATGTGAAGTTGAATTTATTTTGGCAAGAAATAATTATTTTTCTTTCCATTTACTGCTGAGTAGCATTGTTTCCACAGCAGAACAACTTATTACTTGTGTATACTTTTTTTATGCCTGTCATTTATTTCTTTAAAATATTCCATGATTCTGAAAGCCCAAAAAACATTTATTTTCCATCCTCAGATACTCTATGTGGTTATGTTTCTGTGGTTTTGGTCTCAATTTATGAATTGTATTGCTATGTAGCAACTCAAATTTTTAGCATTTTAAAAGGTATTTGGGGATTTTTTTTCCATGGTTTTATTTATTTTTATAAGCTTAATTCTTTTTAACTACTTTCTTGGCAATCTGACACTGCAATATATTTTTTTAACAGATTTATTTCCTTTTAACCATAGAATTTTGATATATTAACGTTGGGCTTTAAGGGTGATGACACAAACTAAAAAACTGAACTGAATGTGTCTCCAGACAATTGCTGCTAATTTTACTTTGTTTAATGTTCTAAAGTGTAGATACTTTTCCCTTACTTACTCTGTCATCTAATTTTATGAAATAATTTTAATTTACAGTTGGAATCGGAGCTAAGCTGAAATTCTCCTGCTACATGATGTTTTATCAGAAAAACTAAATTAAGATACAATTTTTTTCTTCAGATAATTACTGGTTATTTTGGTACAGATTGTTCCTCCTGATCAAAACTAGAAAATGCAAAAGAATATTATCCCCTACTAGCTAATAACCTGAGCACACCTAATTTCTGGGGTGTTAGCCTGGCTCACCCATGTGATGCTCTTTCCTAAGGGCGATGCTGCTACTTTTTCACAGACCAGCATCAGGATGCTGAGGTCGGGGTCCTAGGGGGGGTCCTTTCCTCGTTAGTCTGTGTTTGCTTGGGCTTATTGGAGTGTTTCCTCCTCCCAGCGTGTATCCTCCCTGGTGCCTAGGGCTTTTGCAAGTTGCCCCAGCACCTCCCTGGGCGCCCGTAGGGCTGTTGGTGCAGCCTGGAGAGGATCAGGCCTTTTGCACCGCAGCTGCCGGAGCCAGTGCCTGCAGAGGAGGCAATGATCACTTGCCCACTGAGCAGCTATTATCACAGCTAAATCCTTTCAGTTTGAAAAGACCACTTTTCTGTGTCCCAGTCCTTTGCAAAACACTTTTGGTCCTCATAGAGTGCTCATTATGTCTTTAACTAGCAAATACGTAGCGTAAATTTCTCAGAGAAGAAACAATCCTAGAATATAATTTGAAAAAATTGTATATGAGTACGGATTTAAGAAAGAAAAACAGTTTTCAAAGCTTTTGTTATGTCTGAACAGCTCTTGAAGTGTACTTGGAATCTTCTCACAATTTGCAATCACCTTCAGTATACTGCACTTGTCACATGAGGCAATTTTAAACTTGAAGAGCACTGAGTGAGGAAACAAATGTTGAGTGTGTTCTGCATTTGGAAATGGCTTGTATTGGTCAGATCTGAATGTTGTTGTCTGGAAACAGAATTCTTTAGCTCCACCATAGATTGGCATTGCTAATAGTGCTCAGGCGTGCTGTGCTGTGGTTGGCGCAATTTTAGAATTTTTCTGTACTCTGTCACTACAAAAACTAGTACATAAAATCTAATGAAAGGACGCAGAATCCAGGGCTGTAAACAAACGCACTGATAAACTATACCCCACACTTTCTTAGTCATATTGGTTGGAGGATTTTTCACTAGTTTTTGCAATTAAGATAAAGCTATAGGCAGCATTAGCTGCTGTAGCCAATTAAGTGAAACAATAATTACTTATAAGAAGATAACTTCCACTCTATAGGAATGAACCTTTCTGAAATGCCTGCTATACTCTTTTGGAGCTCTTTTTTTGTTCTTTCAATCTGTTACTAAAAAGAGAACTATTTGAAATATCACTCTGAGAAGTTTTAGATTTCCATTGGATGTCTAAACCTTTTTGGAAGTCTGTTGTACTTGCAATTATCTTCTTGGTCATTCTCATGACCTGTCTCCGAGATCCTGCGCGCATTGTGACCAAAGGTAGGGATATGTCCTTGTCTGATGGAGAGGATCTGCCTCTGCATGTAGGTTTGGAGTAGGGTAACAAAGTGCCTGGCCCCTTTTCTTGGGATAATAAAGCTTGGTGAGGGAAAGCCCCAGTTTCGTGACCCATTGATCAATGAATTCCAGCCTCCTGCTGTATTGGAAGTTGTCATGGCAACTTTTCAAAGTGGAGGAGAAAGTGGTGGCAAGATTACTGAGTTTTGTAGATGCCAAAGGAGGTAGGAAGTAGCGATTCAATTAACTTCTCAGTCTGATGAAGCAAAGATTCATGTCTCCTGTAGAGTATATTATCTGGCAGCTATGGATGGGCTTGAGCAGGAGAAATAAGTCTCTTCTGTTCAGTCTGCCCATGTACAGCAAATAACTCATTTACGATACAAAAAAGGAGCAGACAAGATAATATGACTTGGTGGACTAGCAATTACCTGGGAGCAGGGAGTGCTGAGTTTCAGATGCTGTTTCAAGAAGCTTGTATTCTTTTCAGTTATTTTTTTATTGCAAAATACATGACTAAAAGCCTTTAAAAACATGAATCCTAATGGCTCGTGTTTGGTTTCCTTCAAAAAGGTTTGTTTTTAACTTTGCTATAAACCTGCCAGTGAATGTGGTTTGGCTTTAAAAATAAATGATAGGCCAGGGAACTAAGTAGTGTTTCTTTCTCACTCACCTAGACAAACTATTTAATAATCTGCAGAGAGTGTAAAATCTACAGATGGAACTTACGCTGTACAAAATAGGTAAGATAAGTATGCAAATGGGAGAAGGGAATGCAATCAGTATGAAATCTGCCTTTTACAGTTGGTGCCAATGACAGCAGAAAGCAGGAGCCCCCTTCTCTCTGTTCCATTGATGTGCTCAAATAGTGGGAAGTCACCGAGCTGACATTCTGTGTTGTGGATACTGAGCTCCCAGTCATGTACCAGCAACAACTTCTCTTGTCTCATCCCTTAGTCATTTCCAGTCTCTCTTAAGTGACTTTCTATGTTCGACCATGGAATGAAATCAGACGTGACTTTCCTGGCATACAAGGATTGTGGGAATTTTCTGATGCATTCATCCATTTGCTATCCTCATCTAACTCTGATTTGGGATGCTCATCACATTTTAAGTGAACACTTGATCTCCTAATGGAGTGGGAAGTGAATTTTGCTGAAAGAAGAGTATTTGTCTAAGGTCACACTTGTTTTTATGACTTTAGCCAGACTCATGTAAGACATCTGTCCTTTCAGACAACTTGCCTGAAAATGGTAGAGTTTTGCTGTTAGTCACTTTTTCACCTGAGATTTGGAGACTTCAGAATTGCCTTCCATTTAGCAAAGTGGAAGAGGGTCTGTCCTTGCTTGTGTGGTATGTTTTTTAAAGGCTGTTTTACAAGAAACCACGGCAGAGTAAAATATTATTTAGTCCCCACCCCCTCTCCAAAAAAACCTCAGTACTTGTTAAAATATTTGTGGAAGTAAAAGCAGCAAGAAAGTAGTTTTGTAAACAACAGTTGAAATATCAGAGCACAGAACTAGAAAACTGTTCCACAAGAGTTTGCCGTAAAAGGTAATATATCCATCAGGTGGCTGGTGAGGGTGGAAATCTATACATTTTTTCTGTCAGAGCACTTGGAGTATTTATACTGCATAAAACTGAAATCAACAACAAAAAAAGATACTAAATGAAATAGATACTATTATGAGTAGCCAGTTAACTCCAGCATAATAACTGATTTTAGAAAAATTACTCTTTCTCAAGATATCCATGTAGATACCTGACTGGTGTATATATTTGTATGTATATATTTACTTATATATGTATATCTTAAATGTTCATTGTTAACTTTGCACTCACCCAGCATGGATGGTATTTAAATTTATGTTTCCAAAGTAGAGAGGAAATGGAATGCTTAATCCTAACTGGTTTCTTGAGAAACACAGATCTTAGAAAATACAGTGTGAGTTGGGCCATCTTCTGTGTGTAGATACTGTCCTCACGATTCTGCTTCAACTGTTAGCTCCATAGATGTGCTATGTTAAAAATCTGTTGCTAAGTTGTGCGTGTGTTTAAGTAAAACCTTTTTCATGAGGAAAATATCAGCTCTGACTGTGGCGCCTGTACAACTGCTTAGTAAATAATTTGCTAATAAAATGGCACACTACACTCCAACCAAAATGTGTTATTCTCCATCGGAAGAGACTCTTTGAAATATTCAGACTGAACATATTCATGTTTTCCCCCTAAGATGAACCGTTATTTATTAATAGTGTATATTTGTGTAAGTACTCCGTTAGGTTTTGAAGCTGTCATTTAGGGATCTGAAAATGGTGATTGAATTCAATGTTTTGAGTACCATAATAACCAAAAATTTCTAAGCAGAAAGAATACATTCATAAACACTTTGGATTTTGTACCAAAAAAACCTCACCAAAAACAAACAAAAAAACCCAAGCAAATGTTTTTTTTGATATAATTATTTTTATTTTCCTGTTCTGCTGATGCAAACCAGCTACTCAGATGCATTTTGTGTTACTTAAGTAACCTTTAGGTATTTTAATGTATTTTACACATTGCTCTATGTTCATTTTAAAACGCTAATTAACTTTATTATCAATGTCATGATTTCAAATGCTTTAGACACATCGTTGTGTTTAGTTATTCCAGAAAAAATCTGTTATCTGTGATGGATATTAAACACCAGTTTTATGAAACTGCAATCACAGTTGTTTGGCATATTAGTAACACTTTATTTTAATCATTTTAATAGCACTGATTGTAATAAACTCATTTGGGATTCATGTAGAACTAACATTTATTTCCATAAAGCGTTTCACAGTAATTGAACATTAGTTCAGTTATGAATGCTGGATTGCTGCCAGAATATTTCTTTCTTTTTTTTCTTCTGTATCCTCACTGCTGATTTCGTAAACCCATCTTTCTGCTTATTACCAATGAGATGATTAAATCTAAGGCTGGATTCTTAGCTAGCGTAAATTGGGCATCAATGGAACTATTCTGATTAACACTGATTGAATATCTAGATATTAGTGTTTGCTGTATTCTAGTAAATCACAGTTTTAAATCGCAGAATCTTTTGTGACTAAGATTTTTTTTTTTATTTTTGTAGGTGTGCAAATAGATTATATTTCTTTTCTATATGAACCAGAAAAATAAAACAAAAAATATGTTTACATACTGTCTAGGGCATCTGTTTTAAGTTACATTTGATTTTACTTAAAATATCCCAAGTAAGAGGATCTGAAGGCATTTGTAAGGCTGCTTTCACACTCAAATCACCTCTCACGATGGGAATTATTTCAGTAATAGCATTACTGTTCTGCAGTAATTTATTAAACAGTTGTTGTGACCTTCTTTGTACTTTTCCTTAGAAGAAAAATGGGTTGTTATTATATCAGTACATTCTAACTTTGATTCAACAGTAATATGAAAATTTAAATAGTCAAAGTTTGAAGTGTAGGGAAGAACTGCTTATACCTTGTCTGACAGACAAATTTTTCACATTCTGCACAAGATGTTTATGACACTGGATAATATCTCTTGCAAATGGCTTTCAGGAGACCTCAAATGTTTTCAGTAATGTCTTATGCAATTGTGATATATCAAGACATGCAAGACCACACGGATTGGAAAATGGGTGCCGCTTTACCAGTGCTAGTTATTTCACACGTAAATAATTTGCATCTATTACACACAGCGATTCTATGGGTGACTGTTAGAGGCCATTAAAAAAAGGATGCTTTGTTCTCTGAAAGCAGTTATTCACAGGTATATGTGGGTTTTTTTTGAAGAGCCTCCTCTTATGCCGGAGATATAAAATGATATACAGGTTTTGTGAACAGATTTTTATGGTAACCATTTCTCTAACAATTAAGTTTCTATTCCACTTTTCTAAAAAAGGCAAAAAGAGAAGGGGGAAATGAAAACATTATTTGCATAAACCATATGATAAACAACATGCATTTTTAGAATTACTATGAAAATACACCAGCAGTGAAATTAAAGGATAGAAGAGTGCTGTGGTCTCTGACATGAGTAGAGACTTGTAATCTACCACGTGTTGTGGTAAATTCTGAAGCTTTTCATTTTTTCAGAGATGTGTTATTTAGCAAACATTAAGTCACTAGAACTAATGAGACTTGTTTAATTGCGGGTTCATTCTAGCAGTCTGAGTATAACCCACTTCTGTGGTTCATCTGCCACTAAATACAGAAATATTAGACACTATTTTTAAATATTCTTTAAGTTAATCTCAAAAATATTTCACAAGATACTTGAACCGACCAGTTATGACAGACTTTCCAGATTAACCAGGGGTAGCCTTGGTTTACATCTGGAAGTTCTGAAGTTTCCCAGTTACTAAAGAGCAGAAAGCTTGGCTTGGTCTTGGGTATCAGTTAAATACTGCTCACAAAAACAAGTCTCTTCTGATGCAATGTTTAGTTAAAAAATAGCAACATCTTAAAAAATATATATTGTTGTTGAACTTTTTTCTTCTCTTAAGCTAAAAAATAGAGATTTGAACGGTTGGATGAGTCAAATCTTGGATTGAAAAAAGCTGCAATCCTGTTATTCTGTAGCTTCATAGAAATCTGTTTTTTCATTAGGAGGCTGTACCCTGTCCTTCAGCAAATGGAGCAAGAGGAAATAACAATTTCCTATTAAAAACTAAAAAATATAAGTCCTGAGGAGGTTTGTTAGTTTTTTTAACCAACTGAAAATAACTGACCTAGTCAAATAAGAGATACAGGAATGAAAGTAAAAGTTTGGACAGGTCAATGAATGTGAATGAATATTATGTTCAAAGCTCATGCAATACAGCCATTATTGAAACCATAAAATGGTCAGTGAAAAAGGGCGTTTACTTGTTCTGAAGACATTTTTGACTACTGAACCAAAAGAAAATCATACACGTAGACCAGAAAATAAGGGTTCAGTTCCTCAAATCAAACTTCCAAAACAAAAAATCCACACTGGAAACCAAATTTGTTAGTAACAGTGCATCTGTCTCTTTGCTATGGTTGTGTTGTTTATAATTTGGAAGGGTTTTTTTCTTTCCTTNTGATCTACTGGTCTGATATTCTGCTGAATTGCTAATGTCAGCCCATCCTTTGTTAATAAAAAGGTTGAAAGGAGAATGGCAAAAATGTTTAGTGCTACTGGAGCAAAAGGCTTGTGGAGTCTTTTATTAAGACTGAATAACATGACCTCACTGTGTACTCATGTAGGGGAGAGCCCACAAATAACTGAGGGAAATGCTGCAAAGGGAAGAAAAAAGTCTTGTCAGGCATATGGACAGGCACCTGATGAAAGGAAAAGTACATTTAATATGGATACAAAGAAGACAATCTGCTTAACAATTAATTTTGCTAGTATGTGTAATAAATTCCTAAAGCAATCCCAGATGATTCTTGTTGCAGCTAGTCTGGTCTAGATAGTAAATCTTTGCTGTCAAAGGGCAAGATGTGGCTTGTCATATTTCTATGTAGTCTGATGGTCAATGAAAGTGTTAAAAATGTCTGACTGACTGAATTGATGCATTGGGCAGAACTTGTGTGTCTTCAAATTAGTTAGACCTGTTTAATCTGACCACGGCTCTTAGACCTTTGGTATCAAGTTCTAGGAAAAATTAAAATGGTTTAGAGGTTTAAGATCATAAAGCTCCTTTGCCATAAAGATGACAACATAAAAAGCAATTAGAAAACTGTCAAATGAATATATGCCTTCTAAAGCTTTGATGCACTTAAAAGAACTGATTACGAAGAAAACACGCAAATCACACAGAAATTCAGGAAAGTGAAGGTCTGCTAAGACCAGAACTTTGCCAAATGACCCGTAAATGTAGACCCTGAGGGTTTAATACGGTATGTGACTGTATTTTCCTGGGGCTAATCTAGGTGGTGGTCATTGTGAAAAGGGTAATGGGAGACTCTAGTGTTCGCTGCATCAGAATAAAGGCTACTTCTTGCTCCAGCCATTCTGTACTCAGCAGTGTATGAGAGCCTCTTACTGGTAAGGTGCCATTTCTACCTATAGTTAAGTGACTGGGATTTACAAAAATATTACAACTTTTTTTTGAATGTAAGGTCTATGCCTTCAATAAATATTTTTTTTTAAAAAGCTGCAACGAAAAGCTAGATTGAAAAACGTGGCAAAAGTTTTGAATCTTTCTGCTGCAATTTGGCACCATTAAATGTACCTTTGGATAGTGTTATACTGTAGTCAAACATTTTAGAGCTGAGGTGGAACCCAAATATTCTATTTATTTTGGTAAAAATGGTTAAATGCAAAATAGGATGTATTTTGGGGATAAAGGTTAGTGGGAGCTTCTAACACTGAATTTTGATGTGAAGAGCTCTGCTGAGAAGCACTAGCTTGAGCCAGTGATTATTCTCAGTAAAGCAATGTCTAGTAACTATTTTATACAAAGAAATAAAAAAAGCTTATTTTTGAGTTAGTGTGTCCTGGTCTGTTCCCAGAATGGCCTGCCTGCCTTCAAACTCTGCAACCGTGGAGCTCTGTTCAATTCAAGAAACTTGAGTATTCAGAAATACAGCTGAGACCACAATACAAACCATAGAAAANGTCATTTTTCTGTTTTTAATATTTGCATTAGAAGAGAGGCAGGTCTCTGCTTCCACATGGAAGCTTTAATCAGATGAACGCAGACACTCTGATTTAGTACAGATTCACAGACATACTAGTGCGGAGTGTTCCTGCCTTTGGTAAGAACAGTCTTTCCAATAACCTGTAATCAGCTGACGATTCTTCTGTAAAATAGATATATTGTCATCTGTTTCCCAGCATGTGGATAGAGACTTGGTCTTTGCCTGTGTTTTTGAGGCTTATGTTGAGGACCAGAATATTATACAGAAAAGTATTCCTATAAAGTTTTGTTTCATGAAGAAGATAAAACAAAATGGAGGACTCTCCTCTGGAAAGTGAGACTTACTTCTTTACTATTTAAATTAGATGTGTATTATTCTTTCTGTACATTTAACTCTGCATCACGGAAGAAGTGGTATTAAAGTTCATAAATTCTCATCAGTCATTAAAGCAAAAGATGAAAAGTATGGGTCACTTGTTATCTTAATTAACACGTACCTGGTGTTTTCCAAATGAAGTGTCAAGAAGTAAAGGGCAAATTTGTGTTCAATTAATGCATTTGCAATATTTCTCCCATAACGCCTTTTAATCCCCTTTAGAAATTCTGTGCTCATCTAGGGAAGAAATAATTTTCCCTGATAAATATGCAATGTGATTTTTGCATACTATTCTGATTAAGGGTCCTATTCTGTATCCCTTGTGAAGTCTAAACATTCTTAATTTAATGTAAAGTAGGTCACAGAAATGGAAGCACGTTTTACTTCCTGAATAATATTTAACCTGGTCAAATATACTCTGCAAGATGACTTGTATTATTTTCCAAATCAAAATCATCACTGTTAACCAAACTGTATAACATATCTTTCTAGAGAAGGTTTTATGCAATTTATGCTGCTCTTTGCAAAATAAAAACACGTTACTGAGATGTTTATTTTTTAATATGCTTTAGTGATTAAATGGCATCTTAGCCATTAGGTTGCTTTTGTTTGTAATGAGGGTAAAAATCATATGCTTTCCTAGCTGTATGCTGAGGATACAGATCTAGCACATTGAGCATCTCTGCTTAAATTCTTTGGCAGGCTACAATCAGGAACATGATAAAGCAGAAACACTTTTTGAGGGGTCGTCTGAAGGATTTTCATAACTTTGCTGGGTATAAAGGAAAAATTAGCAGCTGGCCTCTGCTTTCACACCTCTTGTAAGAAATGTAGCAGCCTGCAACTGACTGCTTGGGCAGTAAATTACTATGGGTAAAACTTCACTGAAAATGGGGATCTATCAGTACACGAGATGCCTGCATGGAAATAGTGAGTTTTTCATCCCTTTTGCCTTCATTAGATTGAGAATTCATATTCCTGTACTTGGAACATCATTGTGTATTTGCATCTCTTTCTTCCTCCTGTTCCTTACCTTGACTGGTGTTCCTCCAAGGCCTGTAATCATGTTCTTGGCATCAGCTGTTAGACATTTGGACTTTAGATCCAAAGCATGGGCCTAAAGGATACTTTAAAATAAAGTAGATAATAGAGTCTGCTATGCCCTTCTCCCTGCCTCCCTTACCTTGTTGTTTGATTTACTAATAAGTGGAATAGTTGTACCCAAGTCAAACTGATCAATATGTGTTTGACGCGAGTGGAAAGGCAGACAAACACATTTCCAAAGAATGTCCCTATGCTTAATTATTTTAAGAGACTCTTCACCCTCCCAAAAAAGTGTAACACCTTTTTGCCTTAGAGAAAAAGTTACCAGGGACAGCAGCTGACATCTAGATGTGGGGATGGACAGATAATAGCCACCTAAGAAAAGGGATGTGATTTTTTTTTTTTTTTAAGATTCCAGTCTGTTCATTAGTGGTCAAATGCCAATGGAAAATACTGGGTTTACCGGGCTGTTTATGTGACTGACTTGGAGTCAATAAAGTACAAAACATAGAACACTGCTTTGCTTCTAGTTCATCAGGATTGTTTTTCCTTTGTGCAATCTGAGTGTGGGACAAGCTAAAGACAAGCTGGGTGCAGTCTGTACTTATTTTTAACAAGCTGCTTCTAATTTCCACGTGCAGGGCTGTTGCTACAGAAATTATGGTGTAAAGACAAGAGGTATAAGATACTGAATCTTGACTGGTGGTGTGGTCAAAATAGCTGGGACTAGCAAGGACTTATACTCGAACTGGTTATGTTGAGGTGTTAGAANTTTTTTTTTTTTAAGATTCCAGTCTGTTCATTAGTGGTCAAATGCCAATGGAAAATACTGGGTTTACCGGGCTGTTTATGTGACTGACTTGGAGTCAATAAAGTACAAAACATAGAACACTGCTTTGCTTCTAGTTCATCAGGATTGTTTTTCCTTTGTGCAATCTGAGTGTGGGACAAGCTAAAGACAAGCTGGGTGCAGTCTGTACTTATTTTTAACAAGCTGCTTCTAATGTCCACGTGCAGGGCTGTTGCTACAGAAATTATGGTGTAAAGACAAGAGGTATAAGATACTGAATCTTGACTGGTGGTGTGGTCAAAATAGCTGGGACTAGCAAGGACTTATACTCGAACTGGTTATGTTGAGGTGTTAGAAATCGTGTTGGTAAATGTGACTGTCGTTATCGGTCATGAAAGCTGACATGAGGATTCAGGAGGAGAATGTGCAATACTATAGGATTGTTTCTAGTAGCTTGGCTAGTTGTTACATTTTCGTATTTCAAAATAATTGCATTTGTTTTGTCAGAAGTCTTAAGGAAAGGCATTTTTCTCTCTTGTTCCAATTTGTGGTTAGTTGTCCCTGACTGTGTGACCTATTGAGAGACTTTCTTGCCTGATGCAGGGGACACATTGTCTGAACTAGCAATACAATGGAACTGATCAGCTTTGTCATTCCTCTTTTCTCAGGCTTGGATTTGTGTGCATCTAAGTAATGCATCACTGTCACTCCCTTCATTTGTTTTGATTTGCATCTGATATATTTTGGAATATATAAAAGGAGAATGAGCTCCTTCATGGTGTTGCAGCAGTTAAACACTCATATTCAATCCTCTGTCTAATTAAATTGACCCTTAATTAATGTGTCTGCTCATAACAAGCAAGTTAGGAAACTTGTTTTCATTTCATCCTTTGTCTGCATAACTGTGTTTTAGAGTTGGCAAATAAAATTAAGCAGATTCTGTGTAAGTCTGTATGTAGGAGATATTTCTCAATTATCACTTGTCTGAGTAGGGTACTGAAAAACATAGAATAGCTTTGGGAGAAAGAGGTGAAATGCAAAAGGAGGGGAAAGTGCCAAAATAATTATTTAAAGCTTTAAGTCAGCATAGAAAAATTATTAGAAGCAGTCAGTACTGATTTTTAAATTTTGTAATAGACGGTAATGTTTCTAGCTTTCAAAGTAGGCTTAAAGTGCAAGGGCTTGGGATCGGGAGCTTCCTGCACTGGACTGCGGTTTTTTGCATGGGAATGACATCTGTTTTATATAGACAGCATCACCTCAGAGCTGTGCTCACACATATACTTGCACACCACTTGTTGACCTGGAAGATGCTGGTATAAATGTACCGTTACAGTAACTTTGGAAATATGTTAAAGGGAGGGGAAAACCTCGTCTTCATATTAATAGACTGCTTTTTATTGGAATTGTCTTCTTATCTGGAATGACATGCTTACCATGTAATTACATGCTGTGAAAATACTCCACTGCAAATTTAAAGTTTCTGTCCCTGAATCAAGGAGCTCAGAAAGATTAATGAAGGCATAGCTGCTTTTTGGCACTACATGAATATGACCTGTAATATTAATCTTCATCCTTTTATCCATTAATATTTAAGAAAATACCAGTGAATGAAAGTAAATAGTCCAAGAGTGATAAATAAATGGGGGAGGTACTTCCAAACTGTGTAAAGACATCTCTGCTCGTATGTATGAGAGTTGTAAAAGATACTTTACTCCAGTTAGGAAAAGAATAAGGAGAAGATCAGGAAATGACAACTGAAGTGGTGACAGTTGGTTGAATGATACCAAATGATAATTTGGTTCATTTGATTTTAAATAAAACAGTTTAAAAGAGTTTTCTTGCTGTTTATTTCACCTTTTTCTTTTTTACCAAGGTATGTCTCTTTTTAGGCCAAATGTCAGTGAGGTTTCTTTAGTAATTGCTTCTTTTTTTCTTTTTGTCATTGAATAATAGCTTAATTACCATAGTAAGCCTCCAACCTCAGTGCTCTGTAAACAAATTAGACCTCTCTTTAGGCACTTTGTTTCTCTTCTAGTTTCATCCCTTTTGTCCAGATTCCTTAATTTTTGAATAATATAATTTTGTGTTATGAACAGGTCAGTCCCTTTTAATTTGACATTACCCCTTTGTATTCTGCCTCATTTCTCCCATGCATAATGGAGTGTTTGTCACTTCTGCACAGGGAGAGGGCTTTAATGAATTGCACAGGGTGTGCCCTAATTGACAGTAATGCATTCTGTACATTTTTTTTAATTAAGTCTGTAGAACTCCCTCATCTAAGGTGGATAATTGTTTCCTGAATTATGCCCTTCTATTTTTATCAGTTTGCCTGATCTTAAAATGTAAAATCATTGCCCCTTGTGTGACAATGAATGTGTATTTTTTTAACCAGGGTATAATACTCAGTATCACCTACTGCTTCAGAAATAACTGACTGATGTAAAAAAAAAAAATGCATAGGGTATAATATAGACCCAGAAAAGACTTCAGAAAAATGTCACAAGGATTGAACATAACACAGATGACATTTTTCATTGTATTTTCAAATTGAAAAAAAGCCATTAAAAATATATCCTTGGCCTATTTAATTCATAATTTCAAGATAGGTTAAATTCATCACTGTGCAGGGGGTCAGTAAAAGTCCAGGAATAAATTAAATCCCATTTAAGCCCTTTGGGCTTGATTCAAAGCTCTTTGAAGTCACTGGGATATTTTTCTTTGAGTTCAACACAAATAATAGTAATTAATAATCTCACTCGGAGTAGTTCTTGAGTGAAACAAATAATGAAACGTGATGTAAAAACTTCATCTTGGCTTGAATGTTTGAATGATAGAATAGTACTGGCAAAAAGCTGAGGTCAGTCATTTATTTTCTGTTGTGGGGGAAAGCAGAACAGGAGACTTGGTACAGCAGGTTTTGGAAGAGCTGGGGTCTGTAATGCATACAGAAATGACATCAAAGGATTGCTGGTGTGGTTCTTGGTAGAAGGTGAGCTGTCAGCTCTGATTTTTGGCTGTTTGAGAGGTTTGTGTCACCTGTAAAAACCCTTGTAGGTATTAAAGGCTGGAACAAGCTTGTAAGAACATTTTTCTCAGTATATGTTTCTAATTATTGTAGTAACTTGTTAAAGTAGAACTAGCTAAGATGCCACTGAGTGCAGTTACTAATTGAACTAGCTATAGCATCCTATAGAAACCAATTAATTGTGAATTTTTATAATTCTGAAAGATGAGGGATAATTTACAAACAGATGAGAATTCCTTCATATATATGTGTGTGTATTGTTTACACATTTCATTTGTTTATCTCTATATGTATCTGCAAAAAAAGTAGAAAAGCAAATCTAATGCATTAAGCTGTGAAGGTTTTAGTGAAAAATCAATTGTAAAATCTCAGCATGGTCTTGCTTGAAATTATGTAAAGCACTGAAAGAAAATTTAGACATCCTAATGTTGATAACTTAGACTCAATGCATTTTTAACAAGACAATTTATTTTAGTAAATTGATCCAGTAGTTTCAAATTAATACAAATTACTTCAATGATGAAACACCCTGAGTTTTGCAATGAAATGAATCTTCGCATTTAAGTCTTCTCCCTTGAAGAGCAGTTCAGTAAAATACACAATTCGGTTGTACTTTTATATGGGATTAAGCACGTTTAAAACATTAATATTTGTTTCTTTAGTATCATCCTTTAACATTCCACTATTGGTACCTCATATTGATTCTAGTTAAGGCAGAAACTTGAGCCAACACATTAATTCTTATATTTCACTATTCCACCAATTATGCATTTCAAACTCTTCCATCAAATGGTAATTTTTTATTCTATGTTAGTGGATTCAACTCAGGTTTGCATATACAACTGTTTCTGTAGTAACTGATGCGTTTCAAAGGAGGAAATAGTAGTTTGAATTAAAAAAGAACAAAATAGGTGACATAACAAAATATGGGGTAGTGTGAGAATGTTATAAAATTTTATTGCTGATGATTTCAAAATGCAGGGCATTTGTAAAGAATGTGTGGATGGCACACACGACTCCAGAAAATATGTTAATTATGTGGAACAGTGACCAGTTCAGAGGGAAAATAAAGACACAATGAACTAAATGTAAATATAGTAGTTCGGACTTCTCAACTTTCCCTTTTTCCTGGATGAAGAATTTAATAGAGTGTTTTCGTTGGGAGGGACCTACAATGATCATCTAGTCCAACTGCCTGACCACTTCAGGGCTGACCACAGCCTTATTCAAGAGTTTGAATTTATTGTTCTTCCTCTGGAATATTGTTCTGTGTAAACTGGAATTTTCTACATTAGCAGTTGTGAGACTCTTCAGTGGTTATGTAAGAAACCTGATTGCCACCCAGATTCTTTGTATTGGAAGAGGTTCATCA
This sequence comes from Syrrhaptes paradoxus, assembly GCA_013400615.1. Lineage (NCBI taxonomy): Eukaryota > Metazoa > Chordata > Aves > Pterocliformes > Pteroclidae > Syrrhaptes > Syrrhaptes paradoxus. Next base: position 31,951 of record VZTO01021055.1, read on the forward strand.
ATTTATGCTAAATAATTGAGTGAAGAGTTAATATTCAAGTAGTACTTGTTTCGTTAGGGAGGAAGATCTAATTGCTGAGACAACTCTTAGATCCAGTTAAATGGCTTCATGGAAACCAGGTGCAGAGATAGTAGTCATAATATCAGCTGTATGGTTATGATCTTGTGCTGTTGGACAAGAAGTTGAATTTTAGAAACTTCGTTCTTTGACGTTGTCTCAAGAGCATCTGGCAATTAGTCAATCAATTGAGATTACTATAAACTCTGTAATTTTCTAATCAGAAAGAATAGTGTTGGCATGAGATTGTGTTCTTCCCAGACGTGTAGAGTTCCCTTGTGCTTCTGTGGGTGTGTGGTTGCTATATCCAGCTTCCTTGTTACTGTTGAGTAGCCTACCAAATTGAGAGATTGATCTTCCCTATTGCAATCCTGCAGGAAAACCTTACAGAGAATTTTAGGGCTATGGAACTTTCAAACCTGAGAAAAGTTAAAGTGCCCCATGGGGAAGATTTTTGTGAGGTTCAGCAGTATCCAAGAAAACACATGTTTACATAATCAAGTCTATTTCTGTGTACAAGCTGTTCAAATCCCAATTATTTTTCTAACTAAGGATACAGTGTTAAATAGTGTCCATAAGAGTAGTTCTAATTAAATGTATGTCAACTTAAAAAAAAAAAAAGTATATGTTTTCTGACCTTTTTCCAGGGGTGTTATTGCACTCTTTTACTTTGAAGTAACCATGGCTATAATTGCTGCTAGGGGTGCATGACGCTTTAGCAGGGATATTTTCCTGCTCATAAGGTCTAGTCAAGATAATTTTGAAAAATTAGATTTAGTTGTTTCATTTTTAGTTATGATAGTTAGATAATTCAGGTGTCTTGGTTGTTTCCTAGTAATTGATTATAAGTTTGTCTTTAGGGAAAACATGTTTATAAATATCGGTAACTGTTGTATACTTTCTACTGAGGCCTCATTGGAATTATATGGAGCTGTTACTTGAATCAAGGAAAAAGTGTGGTGATAGAGATAATTCTGACTTAAACAGTGATGAATTCTGCATATATATGCAGATTTTTAGCTTCTTCATAATGCTGTTTTTGATTTTTCCACGTTTGAAAAATACAACAAATTAACTTTGTCATGCTTTAAAATGCTGGAAATCATTTAATATTGTCTAAAGTATGGTTAAAAAATCTTGAGAACAGCACTTAATCTGTTCATACACATGACAGTTAATTTAGGTCTTTCTGCTTTGCTTTTAATCTTAGAAAAAATATTGTAAGACAAATATCCTTGAATGCCAGAAAAAAAGAAAAGATTGTGTTTTGCTACTTAAGTATCTAGGACTGTAGGGAGGCAATTTGGGAGGCTTGTCCAACCTAGACTAGCTTGCCATAATGATGCAAAAGCTATTACAAGACTGTCTGATTCCTATTGGGTAACGCGCCTCCTATTTCTGCTGCTTTTCCCACTGCACTCTACTTTCTTCTTCTATATCCATCAAATTAAATATATTATAGAGCAGATTGACTGCAGCTGGCTATGGTGTGCCACAGAAGGAATTCTAAGATGCTTTTTCAAAATAGCTTCATGTTTTTACAACACCAACCAGTGCACATTCAGAATATAGAGAGAAACTCTATACAGGTCTACATGGACCTGTTGGAGAGACCCCAGAGGAGAGCTACAAAATTAATCAGAGGGCTAGAGCACCTCCCCTATGAGGACAGGCTCAAAGAACTGGGGTTGTTCAGCCTGGAGAAGAGAAGGCTCTGAGGGGACTTAANAGTCTTTAAGATGGTTGTCTGGTAGGACAGATGTTTGGATTGTGCTGAAATCCTCTGGGCTCTTGCTGATCAGCAAGATGCTGGAATTCTGTTGCTGGATTTCTTCTGGACTTAAGATTAAAGCCATTTTGAACAAGTATTAGTTTACCCATTTACTAGTATGTTTGGGTGTTTTTTTAAGTAATCCCTTTAATTCTGCCACAACAGTCCAGCATTCTGTGCTCAAAACTGTTCTGAAAGTCTCTGCCCAGTGGTTTTCACAGAGGGAAAGAATGTTGGCTAGATGAATTCAGAAAAATAAGTTGTCTAAAAGGAGGTATGCTTTGCTCTGGGAACAGTTGAGCACTTAACATGAACGTTTAAAGGAATTGCGTCTCACAAGTAGAAGAATTTAGTGTAAGGGAATTTGCGGAGTTTTACTGAAATGTAGTTTTCCTGAGATTGTGTACCTAGTTGTTTCAAAGTCCAGATGGGCTGTGATGACCACCAGTGCTGGAAGGCCCCTCTCTCCATTTCTCCTGCTAGAGATTCATCCCAAATATAAGGTTTGCTATAAAGCTACAACCTGTTCCTCAGATGCAGCAGAAATAACAAAGCAGGGATTTCAGTGTTGTGTGAGTAACCTGACGTATAATGGTAGGTAGCCGTTGTTATATGATATTCATTATCCTTTTGGTCAGCAGTTTGAGGAGGCCTTCCATCAAGCTCATATTTTAGAATCATGCAGTGTTTTTTCTTGGCTATGTATAGCTCAAAATACAGTAACTTTTCCTTAAAACAAATTAATATATCACTTCTGGTAAATAAGGTTAACTAGTGGTTACAGTTTGCAGCTATTTCTCGGTTTGGTTTGCTAGAGTTACAAGAACTTTTCCTAACATGCTCTGAAACAAGAGCTTTATGTCTGGTTTCTTCAGCATGCAAGAGTGCTCTGATCTTCTGAAATAAATGGATCACTCTGGACCTCTTCTTGCACTCATTGGGATAGTGCTTCTGCTATCGTTAGATGGTGTGACCTGTGGCCCTAGTTATAGAGTCTCACTCTTTCTTTTAAGAACTCCTTTTTATTCCAGTCACTTTTAGCTCTTCATTTCTTGTATTTCAGTGGAGGGGCACAGCTGATTGATTTGGTGTAATACATGACCTCCCGCCCTCTGGGAAGTCAGTGAATTCTTCGTTGTTGGAGCTTTTCTGAAAGATATTTGCAGGGCTCATTTTAAATCTGAATTTGATTCTGTTAGCAGCCATCTCTGTGTGACAACGAAAGTTACTTCACATGTTAATCTGTCAGATAACATGGCATCTCTTTCTGCCCCCAAATTCACAGCATTCATTTATTAGCTTTATGTTGCAACAAATGCAAAAATAGATTCACCTTAATGCTGAACCTTGCCATTACGTTTCTGCCTGCGTACAACTACCGATGGTTTGGGGTGATAGTGCTCTTTTAAGAGGTCTGTAATCTCTGGAAGTAATTATCATTTAGTGATTCAGGAACAATTTGGTTGAATGTTCTCAAACATTTAAAATTGTCCTGTTTTTGTGCCATGTATAATGTGATTTGCATGAAAACAACACCTGCATATCTTTGTGAGCACTTTTTCGGAGTTTACACGTCATTCTTCCTGTGCTGCATTGAAAACAACAACCAGTGATTTCACAGCCATCATGAGAATAGCAATAGATTATTTGATGTCTGCTATTCTTCAAGCACCTTATTAAAGCACTAATTATGATTCTCATCCGTGGATATGGAAGTATTTTACGAAGGAATCAAATGCCAAAATTGATCAGACATTTCTTATTGGCCTTGGCCTATTTCCTGTTGGCAGGTGAGGGAGTGTTGATGTGTGGGGGTTTCTTTCTTTCTTTCTGGGAGGGGAGGAATGGACACTATACTTGCTTTTCTTTCAGGCTGATGTAACTTTCTGGGTTTTCTTTCCCTCCCAAGTCATACAAAGAGGTGCTGTTTCTGCAGCACAGAACTGCTTTGAGTGAACTGGTTCCCTAGTTGTTTCACATCACTGATGTTTTGCAAGTTGAAATAGGTGGTATTCGATGGAAAATGTGCTACATCTCAGGGGATGAGCTCCTCTATTAGGTTGGATGTGAATGTGAGGTGTTTAAACTCTGCTTCAAAGAGCAGTTCAATGGATCATGTAAATATTTTCCCTTTTCAAGGACAGGAGATCAAATCACAGGAGAGGCAAATTTTGTGCTGTTATGCATTAAGCCATTAGTTGGCTTAGGACAAAAGTTGAACCTCTTTAATCCCAACTGAGTGACCCACTGACTATTCCACTGTTTCATTTTGTAGCATCAGGCAGAAGAATGATTTCCATTTGGAACACAATTTGGCTAGGTAAGTGATCATAAATTTTAGAAAAACATGTCCTTCATTTCTCTCAGAACTTGACTAGTGGGATCTGCAAGTCATTGGAAAACAGGGATAGAGAAATGATTAATATTGATAACCATTTGGCTGCTGATACCTGAGACATGAGTATGATTCTTAGCAATGCAGATGCTGGAAACTATTTTGAAATTAATATTGCAATAATTAAATTACTTCAATTTATTGTTTATTCCTTGCCAACATTGTGCATGGTTCCAAAGAAAACAATGATGCATCTGTAGAATTTTTGCTTTTAGAAAATAGTAAAATAACATAGTTGCACAGAGTGATGAAATGCAACTGCTTCTGGCATTATTTTCATTCTGCCAGGCCTACTGAATATTTGGCACTGTTCTTGCCTTGTAGCTGTTTGTTTAGGATCAGGAACCATTTTGGAATTTGAGAGGATGATAAAAGTAATTTTGAGAAGGATACTCACAGTTGTGTCTTTACCAGTGGCACATCATATTCTGTTGTCACTATGAGATGTTAATATTTTCGACTTTCAGTTTCGGGGTGTTTCTGTGTGTGTGTGCTTGCCTGGCTTAATGCTGGTAGTTGGTCCAAAGTTTATTTCTCTGCAAAGTCACACTGTGCAAAAGCATTTCTGGTACTCATTTTAGGCACATGTATTTTGATGATGAACATGTCACATTTAAGACAATAAAGAGTTGGGCTCCATCGTGATCTCTAATATCTCCATCTAATACTAGTTCTTAATTTACAGATAGAAAGAATAGAGGTGTAGGGGAGAACACAGACACCTAGCTAATGTACTATATAACTGACTGCCAATATATACACTTTTTCTTACTATATTAGTACTGTATGAGGGGTAAGCCATCATCTAATACTGTAACTGTCATGCTGTACATTGAGAGACACTTGCTGAATATTGTATTTTTGCATGGACAATTTTCTTCTTGAAATGTATAAATTATAAAACAACAAAGAACTAAGGCAGGGAGTGGGATGTTAGTCATTGACTTTAGTAGAACAGAATCTGATATCAGGAAGCTTTATGAAAACCATAGTCGCATAGTAGCTTTCAGAATGTGAGAAAACACTTTATGACCTGTGATACTGGACAGATACAATAAAATAGATAGCACAGACCTACAGCTTTTGTGAACTGGCAATCATCAGGAGTTCTCACAGAAATGTAAATTTCCTCAGATCTGGTGGCTGCAAAATACCAGATAAGTGACGTGTAAGACCTTGTGACCCAATGGAAATTATGACCCTCTTCACAAATGGGAGCTCTCAGCGGTAGGTGGACAAGGAGTACTCCTAGAATCTGTCCAAAACAATTTTTAAGAGTTAGCTTACAGAATATGAAGGCAACATGTTTGAAAAGGTTTTTGGGCAAATGTTTTGCTAGTCTACGTGAGAAGACTACATCTGAGACTTCATCCTTCTTGCGTATTGCATCTATTTTTCATGCAAAGTAAAATTAGACCCCACTGGATAGTCTGATACTAACAAAACTAATTTTTAGAACAGAATAATATTTTTAAAAATGTAAAGTAGTATGCTAAAAGTGTAGACACTTAAACCTCTTTCATGTATGCTGTATATCAGCCTATTACTTTCTTTTTTATATGCAGACTACTGTCTTAAGAGTTGCAAGTAGGAGTCTTGATTTAGAATTTAGACCTGACAACATGACCAACTCAATGCCATTTACATTTTTAATTTCAGGGTAAGTTTTATTTCTGTAATAGCAATAGCTGTCTCCTTTACATGGAAAGCAGTTTCAATAGCAGAGGCTCAAGTGGTTGAGTCATCTTCATGTAGGTTGATTTAGAGAGCAGATCTGCTTGAAAATTATGCCTTTTTAAATTTTTTTTTTTAATCTGGTCTATTTTTCGACTGGATATCTCTCTCTCAATAGATACTTAACACTGGCATGATAAAAGGGCTTGTGTGGAGTATGAGAGGATAGGAAGACAATGATTGTGTTGCTTTGGCAGACAGTGCCTAACTGCGCTTACAGAAGAGATAATGTAAATTCTGTTGTCTGCAGTGCTTTTAGGACACAACTGAGTGCTGGTAGCTGTGTTTTCCTACAGTGATAAACTGTTGAGAGGTTTTTACTTCCATGGAGCTTTGCTTCTCCATCCCTCTTTTTTTTTTTTTTTTTTTAACTACACTAAATCTAAAGCTAAAATTTAAATTCTGCTATTATTAGCATGATTATTATGGCACTTAAGAGCTTAGAAATGTGAACATTCCCTTCGTGCTTACAGCCATTATTGGAAAATGGAAATGCTGAATGCTAATATAATCTGAAAATTTTGCTCTGTTGGCAAAAAGTCTCATGCTATGCCATTTTCATACTTCATACATTTAACGTGATAAAAGCCTAATTTAATATCATTAAAAATGCTATAATTTAAAGTCATTATTCTTGTGTTGCTTTAGGCTACATGCATGAACATAGTGGTACAAGTGGGAAATGTAGTATGATCTGTTGTGCTGTGTACAAGGAAGTCATTAAAGCTGTAGAAAAAATAAACCCCACATAATTCTAGTTTCCCACTGTTTGTTATGTCTGTGTGAATTAAGTGCCTTATTTCCCTATCTTTATTAGGAAGACATGTGAATAAGATGTGAATTAGGCCTACTTTGTATATATGTTATCTGAAACTGGAGTGCTTGTCCCATGTTAGTCATGTCAGCTATGGCATAGAGCTATTAGCTGATCCTGATAATATACCTGTTAAGTATTCTGTTGGAAAGCAAAGTTTAGATGTCCAAAGTTACTGAATGCTTCAGCCACTGAAGTAGAAATACAGTTCAGCTCACCAGCTGTCTCCTCTATGCCATGCCTCTAACAAGAACAATAGGGTTTTACCCATTGTTGAGCTATAGTAGAATGGCAAAATGATTAAAGTAATGAAGCATGGCACAGGGACTCTCTTGCAACATACATTAAATATGAAATGGAAATAGAAATGGAAATAAGATGGTTTTTGTACTATTTACATTAGAGAAAGCTAAGTTATGGCTCTGGAAATTAATTTGAATATTTAAAGTGTATATAAACATTGAACTTACTGTCAACACCTAATCTGAGCCCAGCTGCTCTATCCCAGGCCTCCTAGCACTTTGCTTTCATTCTCGTTTTCATGTGGCTGGGTTTCCATTAGTGTCTCTGAAGCCTTCAATGGCAAATTCTGTGGACAGTAAGAATGAATTTTTGGTAACTTTCCAGGTGTCTGCTAGGCAGTGTACAAGATTCTGGTCTGACAAAAGACTATTTTTATGCGTGGGCCCCTCCCTGAGGCCAGGAGAGATGGTCCTCTGTCTCGCAGGGGGTGTGTGGGTTTTGGAGAGCTGTGTTGCCAGGCCGAGGAGTTAAGGGAGAAAGTCAGTAGGCCTTCAACTCTCTTCCAGTTTTTTCCTTTTAAGTTGACTCTGCACTTCAGATCAGAAAAGATAACTGGTTTAGCATAAGGAGCATGGGATTTTGAAAATGTAAAAGGTGTGACAATGCTGTAGCATTCCGAGTTCTAAAAATTCGTCTTGGAATTTCTTCCAAGTGAGAAAATGGCTCTCGTGAATGTCTGGCTCCCTTTATTTCTTCCATGTGCTGCTAATAAAAGAAGTCTTCCTTTAAAGCTTCAGTTGTATGATATTGTTGGCAACTACATATTAGTTCTTTTTAATATCATGAGGATGCCAAGCTCCCTTAAAATATTACCCTGCCAGTTGTTATTCAGGCACCAGAGTTACTTGTTTATTCATGAGCATGAGGAAGAGTATATAAAGGGACTTTTTAATGTTTTCCTGTTAAAAATTGAATCTGGTGCTCTGAATTATATGAAGGGCAAGCAGCTTGAAAAATGAGTGTCAGGCAGTTTGGCGAAGAAATACTTTATTTATTTGTTTAATTCTCAGTTGCAAACTTTGCACGTGGGAATTAAAGATGGATGAGCTACTGGGAGCAGTTGTGTTGGGTCATGTCTGCCAAAGACTTTGGCAAATCTTTTAAAATTTTTCTACCTTATTCCATAGATACTGTGAATGCTGATAGAAAGAGAGGTGAATATCCTATAGAGCAATGCAACGAGCAAAGTATGAAAAGCATGTTTCAGGATTTTACATCTCATTTAAAATTTTCAGTGTTGTGTAAGAGTTTTACCCCTTCCTAAAATAATTGTTTAATCCTGAGAGGTGTTAGGCTGATAGCAAGAGAAGTTCATGCTCTCTTTGCATAAGTAAAAAGCAGCCTGGCATATAAATAGACTTCTTGTCTGCTCTGTAGTTTTAGTCATAGGGCTGCATTCCCTTCTCATTCTTCTAGAAGCTACAGAAATCACTCCATGGGTGTGTGGCACAAGCTATTGAAAAGTCACAGAAAATTATTGGAAGTCTAGAGAAATCTTCACAAATTCAACACTAGTATAGGTAATCTTTTCCTCAGCAGGCTGCAGAATGAGTTACCTTTCCTAGAAATATCTGCCAGTGGTTCCAAACATTTGATATTCTACCTGAAGTATCAGGATGGGAACTTGTGACTTAAGTGAAAGCTGCTGAGACTGGGGGCGGAGAGGGGAAGTGGTGGTGGTGAATGTGCATCATATGTGTTAGTATCATAACTCTGCCCACAGTGAAAAAAGACAGTGATATAAAAGGTTTTTTTTGTCTCCTAAGGCCTCAAAATAGAACTTCCAGAAATTCCCATAGTTTGCTGTATTCGCTGACTTGATGACATATGATAAAGAGTGTTGCCAGAAGGTCAAGGAAGGCTATGCCAATGTTACACAGCTCTTAAAATATGGCTCCACTTCATGTGTCTAAACTTTGGAAGGAAAATGTATTTTCCTCTGGAATTTCTCTCTTTGGAAATTAATTTCTAAAGACCTTATTTTGATTCCTATATAACCTCTTAGGCTTCTGGGTTTCTGAAAAATTGTGCATCCCCCATATCTCTGTGAGCATAGGCTTTGAATCGATGGTGTTTTATCATTGTGTATATAAGAATCTTTCATATTTTCTCTATGTCAAATTGTTTTTTAGGAAAAAAGTCAACTGCAGCAACATCTTGCTTTTAATCTCGGCAGTTGTCACAGGTCTGGGATAACAATAAAAATATTGCATCTTACACCACTGTGCACTCTCTAGGGCTCTACTGAGACTTAATCTACATGCAACATCTCTGCAGCATGTAAAGGCTTTAATAAGAGAAAGTCAATGAGCCTCATGTACCTTTCATAAAACATGACATAAGGCAATATAATTAAAACTAAACTTATTTCCTGTGGTGAAATTAACTTACAGAAATGAAGGTGTTTATTTATTAAATAGGATCTCTGGAGTTCTCGCCTTATTCCTACCCCTCATGGGAAGGTTTTGATTGTTTGCTTCCTTTCTCTTGCCTGCTTGCTGTGTAATTTAAAACTGATATCTTCCTTTGGGAAACAAAATTTGATTGGAGAACAGCCTGCATCACNCAAATCTTGTGGTGAGAGACCTGTATGAACTTGGTGTTGATATCTACTTAGCTTAAAATGGCCAGCAGTGTCTTTATAATGATGTGTTAAAATACAAGGCAATGCAGCAGTTTTATTTGCTTTATTAAGAAAAACAAGTATCAGTGAGTGACTAAAAGAATGATTATGGCCAAAATCAAGAAAGGACAGTTGTTTCTTCTTGTGCTGTAGTTTCTGACAGTGAGACTATTGCAAATAGAAGTTTTATTTTAATGTGAAGGTACCTTAAGTCATGGGCAAAATAAAATCTACACGCTCATATACTTCATTATAAAG
>VZTO01021056.1:3673-14849 GCA_013400615.1 Syrrhaptes paradoxus
GATCTTCCCAAGAAGTGCTCTCTCTCTTGCTCCGGGTTGTCTCTCTCTGGGTTGCCCCTATCTCAGGGTCATCTCAGTCTCTTGGTCATTCAGGCTTTTGTGTCTGTTTCAGGATTGCGGTTTTGAGAATCTCCATGCTCCAGGATTGTTAGCAGGGAACATGCTAGCCTTGGTCATGGAGTGGTGAGCAGCATCACTGTGTATCACTCATTTGTGTATTTGTATATATTACTATTATAATAATTGTTATTATTTTCAATATTATTGTAGTTTAATAACTAAACTGTTCTGATCTCAACCTACCAGTGTCTTTTCCCTTTACCCCTTTAATTCTCTCTTCCATCCCCAGAAGGGGGAGAGGGGAGGGTGAGTGGGCAGTGTTATGGTGGTTTGCTGTCAGCCAGGGTAAAACTATAATATATGTTCAAAACATAAAAAGAATGGAATGAGATTTTTAGTCTTATAAAATAGTGGTACAATTTCTACATATGTGTCCCACCTTAGTGCAAATAATATTTATTGAGATTTTTTATAATGTTTTTTCATTATGTTATTTTTTAAAACAAAGACAATTTGTGTTTATCATGTAGTTTCTGCTGACTTAGCATAGCTCTAATTCACTGGTCAGATCTCAACATTTATTGGAAGACTTTTTTCACTCTGTACTTACCTTTGTAAAATGGAGGACGCTTGTTGAACTATAAAGCAAAAAAAATACATTCCAAATCTATCAGCTGTGTTCCTATAAACTCCCTTTCCACTCTTTTTGTGCTCTCAGAAAGGATTAGAAATGTGAATAAAGGGGTTCAGATAGTTAAGTCTACTTCATAAATAGCATTGGAAAATTTTGTCCTCTGAATCAAGATTTTCAAAAAAATCAGATGTGATACTGGTCATTAACATTTCAACCTGCATTGTTTGTGTAAACATCTCTTTAAACTGTCTAAAAATTATTTTTTGAGGTTTTAAAGGTGTTTGCAATTTATTCTAATTGGCCAGATCCCCATCATCTTGAAAATTGCCCTTGACTACTATTATTTTCTTGGCAAGACAGGTGTTCTTGCACAGTGTGCAGCAGAGCAAGAGATGTAATTCCAAGGAGGATTTCAAGTGACTAATTCCAAGAGCAAAAGGCAAAGGAGGCATTGCATCAAATGAAATGGTGAAAAAATTAAGTTTTGTTTGTAAGTTAGAGTGGAAATAGAATTCAGAGCAGTTAGGTACACACTCCTTGCACAAAGGAATATATTACTTTATGAGCAAATTATAGTAATTTGTATTCTCAGCAAGCAGTGGTGTTAATTGATATGAATTAACAAGAAATTAAAGTAAGTGCCACGGAAATTCTTTTTATTTCACATCTTCTTTCCTGTGCTTGTCATGTATTCTGTAAACTGCAAAAGTCTCCTTTTGTGTAGCAGTTCAGACTGCACAAAAGGTTCAGGGTCCTGCTTTGCAAGTGATTGTCTAATGTTTATCAAAATTCTGCTGGTGTGTACTTTCTGGAATTAGGCAGCACACACAGAACTAAACCCTTGTTCACATTCTGCATTTTTTCAAGTAAGCCTGTTTTTAATAGAGATTCAGTATTGAAAATTGTTTGGAACACTGTTTCCTTTATCTTTTCTGACCTCCACAAAGTCAAGACTAGCATTTCTCATGACACAGTTCCTCATCCTTTTCTATCAGCATGACACACAGCTCTCCTTAGCTGTTCATTGCCAGATGCACAGTGCTTCGTTTTTTGGCCCTTCATTCTACTAGAAATAAAAGTCTTTGGTGCTGCCTGGTAAACTAGGTCAGAGAAACGATATGGTATAAACTAATTAAAAAAAAAAAGAAAAGAGGCATAACATGAAACAAAGGGAGGATTAATCTAAAGGTAACATGAAAAGCTATACAAGAAATGTGTATGAAACTATACCTTCAGAAGCACAAAGTTCTCAGGCAGTCTTTACTGCCATCAAGTTCCTGTGCTCTTTAGCCATTTAAAACAGAATAATACAGCAGCAAAATACTATACAAAATAGGAATAATACTTCTAATACTCTTTTCATAGAGGAAAAGTAGTGTTCAAAAGCAAAAACACAAAGGCTCAAGGTCACCTGTGGAAATTTTATTTCCTGGTATGTCATTTTTGCAGCCCAGTTTTTGGGACAAGTTCTGTAAGCCATATTGACAAAAACGTGTTTCTGAACATCCTGGCCAGGGGCTGTTGTCATAAGCATTTCCAAATTACTGTATCTACAAAGCATTGAATTAATTAGGCATGATGTATTTTTGGCATGTGACTGCATAGAATGTAGCATAATGTCATGAAATCTACCAGCCTGAACTGCACCGTTTGCAGAGGTGACAGTCTCATGGGAATATTTTCAGCTCTGAATGTAAGCAATTTACCTTGAAACTAAACTGCTAGCTCTGACTAACGCAACTTCTATTCTCTCACTCTTTTTCAATAGCTTAGTCTGATAGACTGTTGTAAAAACCAGAAAAGAATCTAAGATGGCTACAGAACATTAAACAGAAATGGCTGGGAAATTTAATTTGTTGCATGCTAGCTTTAAAATATGAAAAGAATACATGTATAGATACTTGTAAGTATAAATGTGCATGTTTCATATATGTATATTTGTGTTCACACAAATGTATTCTTTTTCCTCTTTGTGGACTCACTAAAGTACTTAATGTGTAAAGATTTTTATGAAAAAAAAGACAGTATGTACAATGATTACATGAAAGAAAGAATCTAATTTGTTTCAGAGCATAGTTCTGTAGTGTTAACAATTGCTGTTTCAAGATGATGATGTCAACAATATCAACCCTGTAATTTGAAAACTAATTTTGCTACAGATGAGCTACTTCAGACTGCGAACTTATGACCACTGTACAGAATAAATGGTGTATTTAACTGAAGTACTAAATTTCACACTAATTTTTCTGCACAACTTTGCCTAAAAGACATAATTCCTGAGACAGATATGTATATAGATGTTCAACTCAAGAAAATGTAAATTTTCTCAAAATTGATACTAACCTGTATCAAATGATATTTTGGGTTTTTTTAATTATTACTATTTGCTAAACAGGTACACAACAATCAACATGTCCAATGTTAGATTTTATCAGCAAATATATTTTACAGGAACATTTTAGTTTTTGAATAGATTCAAAAAAGAACATTATCAAAGCAAATTGTTTTATAAACCCAATTTGAAATGGCAAATGTTTCATTTTAAAGAATTAAGAATGCATCACTTAATGGTATTGTTCCACATTATTTTATACAGTAGGAAACATTTAATATTCTATATATCATATTTGCACTCTATTATAATATTTTTAATGCAGAATGTGAATAATTTATATTTCAAGCTGAGACAAATGTTGTAAACACATTTTTTCTAACGAATAGTTATTTTGTTTTCTTACCAACTAAATTGCATATTTTCCTTCTTCTACACTACAGTGGTACCAAGACTTGAAAGGTATCAAGGTGAATCATATCTTATTTCATACTTTGAGTAATACTAAACAACAAGGCTCATAACATCCCTTCCGCTTTATACTATTGCTGTTATGATTAAGAAAAAGACTGCGGAGTAGCAATAGCACACGTACACATTTTTGTGCTGTTTAACAATATACAGCAAAATGATGGCCTTTGCAAGAACAGAATAAGAGAGAAATCGATGCAGCAGACCAACAACATTTACACAACTAAACAATTTGATAGCACTGTTTAGCCTGCAGTAGTCTAGGTTAGTAATAGTCTTATTAGGTCCACTTCCTATCTGTTAGCAAGGCTTCCATGTGTCTCTTAACAAACTTTTTTGTTCTACATTATAATGAACTATCTCAGCAGACATGTACAGAAATTTCAATGAACAACAGATGAATATTAAGAGTTTTGAAAAGTTCATGAGAGAACAATAAAGGCTGGTTTTGCTGACACAGCAAAGGTAAGCACTAACATGTTGATATCACATGGCAAGCAGTAGGTTCCCTTAATAGGAAATGGGTGTTTTGCTTCCAATGAATTAGAGAACAGGAAGCTGAAAGAAGGCTATGAGAAGGGTTGTATTTTCTAAGTAGTACTGTGAAAAATAAAGCAAATTTTAAAGCATGTAGATACTGCAAGAATGTCAGGGTCAAAGAAGAAGGACAGCTGTCACAGAGACACAAAGTAGTTGATTTTAGCTGTATGAAAACAGAAAACTCTATGTTACAGTTGTTATTACTGTAGGATGTGTCATGAATATAAAATGTGTAGACTCAGAAGGATGTGCAATTCTAGAATAAGAGTAAAGTTATATGTTAGGCATGGTATCATGGCTTCTGTGACAGGAGGTGAGTCTTTAAAGTTGTTAGAACTGCAGTGGGAATTAGTGCCTGCTTCTATATATCCAATACCCAAAAATTATATTAAAACCCATTGGATGGCAGGTGTTGCTGCATGAGAAATATTCACTTATTTCGAAAATCTAAAAATCTACTTGCTAAAGACCATCAAGACAATTACACTTTCACAAGCTTGTAAACTGCCAAAAGAAACTTTGTAATGTTATTTTTCTATAGTCCACTTTATCCTCCCCAAATTTATTAAGTTTTTATTTTTTTGTACCAACATATGAACCTTGAATGCATTACAGGAGGTGTTATGTTACTGCTAAAGGACTTAGACAAAAAAAAAAAAAAGAAAAAAAAAAAAAAAAGGAGAATCTGCTACTTCTAAGTAAAGAGCTTTTGTCACAATTGTGAATGGACTGTCAGGAAGAGATATGAAATAAAACAGTGTATTTGATGAAAAGATACATCTGAGTCAGGACAAACCATCAAGATTCAACAAGAACTACTCTAAAAGATATACTGATTCAATAAATGTATATGCTACCCATTATTTCTTTTCTAAAACACAGATTAGAGATTTAATCATGTACTGAATATCATACATAAGTTTAAAAACCCTTCAGAATGGTATTTTTTTCGGGTGCTACCTCTAAGCACATTGTCATTATGACTCAGAAGACACTGAAGTATGAGACACTTCCATTTTTACCTGTGGGCATCTAAAGGAAGGATTTTTCCAGTGTATGTTGCAAAAAAGAACCAATTGTGCCTTAAAAAGGCTGAAAGAAGGAAGGAGTGGATAATAACCACTCTAGTGAACTGAGTCTGAGTGACAAACCAAATGGCTGTCCGTTAGTGTGAGTAGACCAGGGAAGAAGAAAGTGGAGTACTGTTGGGAAAAAAAGAAAAGCTCAGACTTTTAAATGCTGAGTCTTGACAATTAAATGGACAACCTAGATAATGTGTCAGGAAATAGTGAATGAAACCGAATTGAAGGCTGAGGAAACAGATTCGTGAGTCATCATCACAATAGAAGCCATACAGCTTGACATGGTGATAAGGCAGAAAGAAGAAAAAAAAATGAAGCTCTGAAGGACAAAATCTCAATAAAAGACAGTCAAAGGGAAAAGAACAGACAATGGATATTTTGAAGGAGAAATTGGAAAGAGGAGGAGAAATCCACAGGAGTATGAGGTAACAGAAGCCAATTAATGATTTCAATACTTGCTAACACTCTCTTGTTGGCTAGTATGTACTATTTCAGTGCAATCTGGTTTTAACAGCCTGGAAATCACAGGTTTACCAAATTAATTAGTATTAATATTGACATAAATCTGGACAAGAAAAGCTATTCTCAGGGAAAGTTGAGCTGGCAAGCAGGGAATGGCTGGTATTTCTGCCTAATGATAACAAGTTTTTAGAGTCTTGTTTTTCGTGGGTTTTATTTTTTCATTTTGAGATACATACCTACATGCTCACTGGTATCTCCCCTTCCTGTTGCATGTGCTGCCTGTTGTTACATGGATCCACTTTTGACATGTATTCTGCCAGATGTTAAATGGTCAGTTGTTGCTACTTTATGTGGATGTTGCTGTCTGAAATAAATTGAGAGCTCCGAGACTAACTAGGCTTGGCTGCCAAAGCACATTTAGTCACAGATACATTTGACATGTGCATGACCTCTCTGCTTCAAATCAGTCGGGGGTGATGGTGGGGTGCAGAATACCTGCATCTGATTGGATGAAATTACCATGGTGCCTGGCATTTGGATGTCATTGTCACACCAGCAACAACTTTGTCTAACAGATTAGTTGTAGGGGAGTCATTTAAGCATAAACAGAGTTTAGCCAGGCCCAACCCTCTGGCAAACTACCATCATGGCCTGTATTGCACTACACTTCTGCCAAGATCAGAGCTCTGTTCTTTCATTGAATCACAGAATGGTTTGGGTTGGATGGGACCTTTGGAGATCACGAAGTTCCAATGCCCCTGCAATGAGCACGGTCATCTTCAAACAGACCAGGTTGCTCAAAGCCTCATTCGAAGTGGTTTTGGTCATTTGGCTTCATATCTATCTTCTTTCCAGCTTTTTTATAGCTGGCCCACTTAAAATATACACTGTCTACAACAGACATTGCACCCTTGAATAGAAAAATAGAGACCTTCCAGCCTGCCCTGAGACCTGAGGTACAAGTATAATGTAAAAAAATCAGTAATAGCATAGTGACCATAGGCTGCTTATGAAAAATGCAGACCAGCCTGGCCACTCCCAGGTCCCATGTTTCAGACATTCCCATGGTAATCATCTGCAAGGAGAGGTCTCTTCCACACTGGAATTCATGGAGTTAATATGTTCTTTGCAGTACAATTCAGTGTATACTGCTTTGTCACTGGGTGTTGTCTTTATCCTTATGCAATTGCTGTATTGAATGAAACATAAGGTCAGACATCTTAGAAAAATGACACATGGAGAGGTGTCTTTTCTTATTAATACTGGAATATTAGATTCTTCCTGTTAAATTTTATTCTAGAATTATACCAAGAATGCTAGTTTATCACTAATCACTGACCTTAATTTAAGCTGCATCAAACAAAATTTGTATTTAAAGATTATTTCTTGCCCTTTGGGCACTTTCAAAGCTGACAGGAATTAGAGGAGCATGCATCTTCAAGTGCTGCAGGAAGCAAGGAAGCAAATAGTCAATCTCAGTCGAAAATTCTGCAACAGAGAAGGAACATTTATACTGTAAATAGCAGTAACTCATCACAGTCATCTGTTTTCTGATTCTGCAGCCATTTATCTGCAAAGAAAACTGTGATATTCACTAAAAGGCAGTAAAGAAAATGTGGCAGGTAGGAAACATAAAGGAAGACCCTAAAGGACAATGTAAGGAAAGGTACAGTGGTTGACAAAGATAGCTTGCGTTCTTGATATGACTGGGATCAATTCTCCCAAAGCCCAAAATGACTCTTCAGTGCCTAAAATAGCCTTGAAGAGTTCAGATTTACATCCTGCTACTGAGGGCGTACTAAAAACTGAGTTGTCAGAGTCTGTTGTTTGTCCTCCAATTAATTTAGGAATAATTCTGAATAAAGGGAAAAATAGCATCCATAGAAGATTAGAAGGATGCCACTCTTAAATATTCAGGTTAGATGTGTAAAAGCCCAGGCTTCCAGTACAATTAAAGTGCATAAAGATACGTCTGTACTTGGTGATTCAGTTCCTTTTAAAATTCACCCCTTTGTGGTCCCTCTTTTGTATAAACTGCAAAGAAGCTTGGGTGTCTCAATTCATCACTTAAATATTTCTATTAAACAGAGTGGAACTGGACTGGAAGGGACTGGTTTTTTTTAAATGTGTTAGGTTAATTTTGTTTATTTTAAAATTAAATTTATATTTTTAAAGGAAAGTTTAGAGATGAAAAGATGTTTTTACACGTCTATGTTTATATATTCTTTAAAGCAAAAATATATGTTCTTCCTGTTAAAGATTGGTAATGGGAGCCCTGTTTTAATCTTCTCTCCTTTCAATTTTTAAGCTATGATTTTAAGGTTTCTTAGCAGTTTCTTTATTGTTTAATTATATTTCTACTTAAATCGGCATGAGAACCTAGGTTAGCAGTGAGTGTTTCAAAACTCTCCACCTAAAGTCACACCTAAATTTAAAGCTCTGTAAGAAAACCATTATTAAGAGAGCTTAGTGAAAAAAACCTTGTAAAATTTACTGCTGAGAAGGTTTGTAAAGATCATGCTGAGCAGTAGGTCAAAAAGCCCAACCTATCGACAATTCCTAGAGTTAAGGAATTCACTTATCCTGGTAGGTGGCTGCTTCTCTTTACTCACCCTTTTTGACATTGTTCTCTTATGTCATTTGGACATATTCAGTAAGGTGATATAAGGGGCAGACTACTCCTGTGCTTATCTGTATGCAGTGGAGGTATGGAGACTTGTTACTACTCAATAGGCTACTTTATTTGCACTTACTGAACAAGCTCGGCATCATATAAAATGAAGTGCAGAGTGGGAAGGGACTAGGCAAATTCTGTTTGGAATACTTCCTTTCTAACTTTCACAGCCCTACTGAAAGAGGTAGTATATCATTTAGGCCTTATCCAGGCTCTTGGCCTTCCATGGTCTGGCATTTTTGAGGATACAGTTGCAATCTATTCAAGTTATATTTTCTGAAGTTAATATAGATGACATACTTAAAACCAGCACACATGGTCTGTACAAGTAAAACATTCTCCTAAGACAGAATAGAATCAAAACAGCTTCTTGCTTAGTCACAATGACGAAAGAAAATTACTATAAGACAAAACCACACAGATTAACTTGTCAGTGATTTGAATGATGAGCCACTGCAAATACCTGATATCCAGATGAAAATCCATATAAAGAATTAATTGTCTAATGGTCAGCAACACATGTTGAAAAACTGACAAGATGTGTCAATTACTTGTTTTTCAGGAATAAAGGGAGAAACATAACCTAAGCTCTAGATACATCCAAATTTTTACTATACACAGTGTAAAACAGTGTATAAATATTAATGTAAGCATAGCTGATAAAAAACTCTAGGAAGTAATAATCCAAGGTTAAGACAGACACGCATTCATGTCTTTCTTTTGAATTTAGTGGAGATGGTGAGATTGACTGGGCAGTATGCTAGGGAACTGTGGCCTAATACAGTTATATAATTTAATAGCTTGTCACCATCAACCTGAATGTGCTTTCAATAAGCCCATATTTTCATGTTACCCACTGATTTTGTCCAAGTTCTCACATATGCCTATATGACTGCACAACCTCTACATGTGTTGGACCTCAAACTGTTGAAAGCTTGGATGTACTTGTAGCTAATAAAACATAAATAAATAAAACCAGCACTTTTCTAGAGAGATAGATGATAGATAGATAGATAGATAGATGGATAGATAGATAGATAGATAGATAGATAATACAGAACTGAGATTTGGACGTAGATTGTGCAGCCAGAGGGCTGCTAATGGGCCCATGATTTACATATCTTTTGTGATATGTATAATCAGCAGTACAGAACCTGGAAGGTACATGTGCCCTTCTCAGAATGTTTTAAAGTTGTATTGTCAGCCCAACTACATTCAACAATTACAGTGGTAGTCGAGCTTGAAGTGAACAAACTCATCTACTGTTTCATTAAAGAATTAACTTTTCCAATTAAAGTTTAGCTTTTTTTTTAACCCATTTACATAGACATCACCTTAAAGCAAATAGAAGAGTGGTTTATCACTGCTACAGCTTTCTGAAACACAGTCAAGATTAACTTATCTAGAATCAGAGTTACTGAAATAAAACTGTTAAAACAAAACTGATTAGACAGATTTAAGGAAAAAAGTTCAGCATTATTTGTACAATGAGATATTCAATAGTCAAGTTACAAAGCAATTTGTAGTCAGTAAAATGTTGATCTTTCAACAGTCATTGTCTAGGAAAGCCGAATATACGCATAAGTAAAATGAATTCTATTACGGAACACTTTGTAAAATACTCTAAGGCCTGAGGTCCTCTTCATTTACGCTGTTGATTATGAAAAAGTAAATATAGATGAAACATTTCTGAATTATAAGTTCCACAAAATCTTCACCTTTCCGAATTAAAGAAGAAATGACAGTGATGTTAATCATAGAGTTCTGATTAACAAGCCACAAAATGCAAACTGTAGGACACAATTATTACTCTAGTGGAAAAGTGTTACATAAAAGCTTTCAGGGCTATAAGTGAAACCAAATAAAGGTTTACTCAGTGAGAGGTACTTTATCTTATTCATTCATCTTTGACACATACGAGAGTATGAGATTCAGTAGACAGTGATGCATTTTGAACAATCCAAGTGGGAATAGTGATACTGAGCAGTTACTTTAGAAATGTTCTGTTATGCAGCCCTTATTTATTTATATATTACCCTATCACAATAATATCTGAATGCCACAGAATACTCACCTGTATAATGACCTTGGGAAGTGTCAATACTACCATTTTAAAGGTGGGAAATAACAAAGAGAAAAATGAATATATTTTTTAATCATAGATTACTTAGGTAAAATATGGCAGACTGAATTTTTATCTCCTAAGATTTCAGTTTGTAACTTAACAAGTAGCTCATCCTTCCTTATTTATAATTAATATAGATCAAAGCATAAATGAGATAATTGAGACTATTGTTTTCCATCTGTAGAAAGGTTGAATAAAGTATTGTTTCACCAGGTTCAACACCTGCAACTGTGGATCTACTACAGATCTGGTAAAAGTGGCTCTCAATGTTGTTAAAATGGTTTCCAGCCAACTGCCTTCTTTTGTTCCTCAATGTTTAGATCAGAAATAGAAGTCACAACTGAATCAGAAGAGCTGGAGCTTGGAAAAAGCTCTCCTATTTATTTTCCTTCTGGAAAACTTTGAAAATTCTTTCTTGTTCTGAAAAGATCTTTATTTTTGCTAACACTTTCATATTTCCTTCAGCTTCTTTCTCTGTTACCATTTTTCATCCAGATATTCTGCATTTCAATACAAATAAAGAGTCTTGCATCTGGGCAAGAACAACACCAGGTTCCAGTATAAGTTGGGTATTGACCTGTTGGAGAGTAGTGTAGGGGAGAGGGACCTGGGGGTCCTGGTGGACAGCAGGATGACCATGAGCCAGCACTGTGCCCTCGTGGCCAAGAAGGCCAATGGCATCCTGGGGTGTATCAGAGGAGTTGTGGTCAGTAGGTCGAGAGAGGTTCTCTTCCCCCTCTACTAAGAGGGACAGGGAGCTGCTGGAGAGAGTCCAGCGCAGAGCCACAAAGATGAT
>VZTO01021056.1:14963-51804 GCA_013400615.1 Syrrhaptes paradoxus
ATTCTGTGATTCTGTGATTCTGTGATTCTTTACACAAGCCCCTTCCCCCCATTTCGTTTTTTTTCTGTGACCAATTTTGAAAGTTTCAATAAAATCTGGGCATTCAAAAAGCTCTAGCAATTTCCCATTTGGCAATTCATCCAGTTCCATATTATGACATTAAAATTCACCTTTTGTTTTGACAACCTTATTTCTCTCAGCTGAGTGTTTAAATCTATGATAGTAAGGAATAGACACATTGAATTCTCATCTCTCAACTGCATCGGGAACTTATAGGAGAAATCAGAGGTATGCATGCTTCAGAATATATAGCATATTTTACTAGAAGTTTATCAAAATAGCTAGAAAGGGGTGTAATAATGGGAAAATCTGCATTAGGTGTTTATAAGCTGTTGTCCTCACTGTCTCCTCACAGCAGTCTACTGAGGCAAATAAGCAGTACTCTTCCCATTATACAATTACAGAACAAAACACTAAAAGTAAGACTATTTTCATTTTCAACATCTAAAATTTAGGTGTCTAAATCTGGACTATTACTCTAGACTTCTTACATCAATACAGATATTGAGTCAACCTTAAGCGCATTAGCAGGGCTTTTATCTGCCTGCCTCTTACTTCACCATTACATGTGTTGTACTTTGGGAATACCTGCTTCACTTTAGTGAAAACAGATTATTTTTGGAAAACAAACTTTATTAGGAATCATACACCTAGGTGGCTAAGAGATGAAGGCCATCCTAAATCTGACACACTCTAAAAACTAGGCAAATGTCTTAAGATGAGTAGTTTGTGTACATTAGCAATTGTTGCAGTGAACTTTTCTTCTCATTTAGGCTGGGGAAAAGAAAAAAAGCCCCAAAATCCCCAAAATCTCAGAGGTCTAATAGGTAACTACCACTGAAGAACAAGTAAGAAATACATGTGCAATCTCACTGAAATAAAAATCCACCAATGCTGTCAAAGTACAGTTATTAAGGCCCACATTCACTTAACAAACTTTAGAAAATCAGCTGAGACTCCTTGAAGCTTGATGTTTCTCCCCCATTTTTGTCTTATAACCTTCTGTATATCACTGAAGGTTCTCAGTTAGCAGTCATGTTACCATAAATTCAACAGAGAGAAAAAACATCTTCAGATGTTAGTGAAGCCAGGTACATTCTTATTTTCTAGATGAGCCTCTTTCTCTTTCCACTGACTACAGAAAAAGAGTTGAGGAAACTACAGTCTCAGCATATAGTGAGACACGTCCTTTATCATAGGTGTCTAGAAGCTAGATGTTTAAGTCTGAGATAATCAATCCAGAGTCCTTTTCTAGCCAGTGTACTGTAGTGTCTGCTTCTTTAAAGCCATTAATCTTATACCAAAAAAATGACATCTAAAATAGGCCTAACAAATCAGCCTCTTAACATACTTGCCACTGAATATGAAGGGAGACTATAGTGACATACTAAGATGGCCTTTGCTTTTCCTTATTAAATTGACTTTATCTTGACCCATGAGTTTTTCTTCTTATTTTCTCCCCCTGTCCCGCTGAGGAAGATGAGTGACAGAGCAGTTTGGTGGGCACCTGCTGCCCAGCCAAAGTCAACCTACCACACTTGCCATCCAAAATTTTTATCCAGTTCCTTTTGAAATTAATTAAAATCTTTTTACTGTCTTCAGTAATTTTCAAGTCCGGCTTCAAAGTATTTATTGCAGTGCTTGTTCATTGCTGACTGCAGACACAGCTGCACCTGCGCGTAATGTGCACAGAGTGCTTGTGCTTTATCTAACAGCTAACACAATTTAAGCAGTTAGGTTGATCCATATCATTGAAATTGAGGAACATTATTGTTTTTAATGTGGTACTTGTCATTATTTTTGATAGCCATTATAAACCAGATATAAATAAAAGTCATAAATTACTGAAACATTTGTTATCACCATTGCTAGAAAAAGGGGAAGAATGATGTATTCACTGCTTATGTGGTGAGTGACTGAAAAGATATAGTAAAAGCAATATTAGTAAGGACAAAGACAACAACAAGTGAAGGATCTTTTTCTAAGAAAATTGACTTAACACTGGTTGGAATACAAAATATTGAAATTTATTTTCCTATAACATTTTTAGTCAGTCTTATTACTAGATACCACAGAATCAGAAGACTGAACTACAGAAGTATAAGCTACTGCATTAAAAGAATGAATTAAAGCATACTATGCTTTCACCATATGCTTGAATTAAAATCAGTGAAAATATCATTTTAGATGAGAAAATAATAGGGTTTCTTTTCCTCCTTTCTATGATCTTTTAGTTTTGAATTGTTCTGTACTTCATATTTTAGCTTGGAACGTATGTAAAATGAAAACACTGTCAGGAGATATTGGAAAATACAAAAGAATATTTCTGGCCTTCTTATACAAACAGAAGAACTTTGGATAATTTGAATAAGTTTCAAATAAGCTGCTCATTAGAGCTAGGTGAATAATTTATAACAAATAATTTAGTTGATGAATTTTAACTCTCTTCGGCTCACAAATTGTCCATGAACAGATTGTGATTTTCCTAAATTAGCTCATTATTCACAATCATTCAGTGAATAATTCTTTCACTGTAGTTTGTGGCCAGTTGTAAACAGTTAACTTCCAAGCTGCTTTGCTCTGACATATAAATCCTGTAGAATATTTCTACTTAACTAATGTTTAAAATCATATTATCAATAATAATAATAATAATAAAAAAATCTTGTGTAATACATGTACTTTCCACCCTAAGTTTCAATTCGTCCATCACTGTAATATTTAAGAGATGTTCTGCAAAATAAAGTTAATTTTCTCATCCATTCAAAGTGAGAAATATATATTCAAAAGACCCTGAGAAGTTTCTGAAAATGTTGTTTATTCCTTGGCTTCCTTTGAGTCAGTGTTCACCCATTCATTGTGAGTGGGCTACATCAGCCAGAATCATCATGAAACATGAAGGCAAAGTGAGTATTCCTGCACCAGCAGCAAAACCTTTTAAATGTTTAAGGATATTGACAGAGTAATTTTCCAAGCTCAAGTAATAAATTGTATTAAAGTTTCGGAGTTTGGCTTGTCTTTTTGTATTCTTGATGTTGGAAGTTGTTATGTAAGACCAATGCTGCATTATAACTTTGAATTTTGAAAAAAATATTACTTATTTAGCTCAGATTGTAAACCAAATCTTTTAGGACTAAAAGAGGAGGGGTGAATGTATATTGCTGACTAACTTGTGTGCTTGTATTGTCTGTATATTCTCAATTTCTTAAAACCGTAAAAATGTTTAAATTAAGCAACTTAGCTTTATGACTATAAGACAACTCTTATGCTAATATTTACTTAATAAGGCTGATCGAAATTCCTGCTCCAGCAGGGGGATTGGACTAGATGATCTTTCGAGGTCCCTTCCAATCCCTAACATTCTGTGATTCTGTGATTCTGTGAAATTGTATTATTTTCATTATATTAATTTTTTTTCTGTTATTCCATTAAACCCCTGTCTATTATGAAAGACTTGTCAAAATGTTGTCACATATCAGTATGTTAAGAAGAGAAATTATGAAATATTAAGATATGTTTTTAAGTGAATCAGCAATTTTATTTGTTTTCAATGAATGTATAGGGTGAATTCTCTAAACAAAGGTATAATCTAGCAAGAGGAAACAGTTCCACAGCAGGAGGTCTCTTTAAGTGTATAATCAACCAAAAATCCCTCTTCAGGAGCACCGATGCTTTTGAGGCTTCCTTGCTGCTTTCTGTGTCAGCTTTTATACCCTAAACACCAAGAAAAATGATTGTTCTTCAGATACTAAGGACCTTAATTTGGTATGTATTTGTCCTGCAAAAATGGCAGAGGTCAGAAGGCTCAGGTTATATTCCAGTTTCTGTTTTTTCTTGTGCTCTGGATCTCAAATTGGTTTAGAGATTGCATTGCATGGAACAGTTTAATAAATAAAACCTCCTTAAATTGGATTGAGACACGCCCTGAAGTGAAGGACTTGGGGATGCTGGTAGATGAGAAGCTCAACATGAGCCAGCAGTGTACACTTGCAGCCCAGAAATTCAACCATGTCCTGGGCTGCATCAAAAGAAGCATGACCAACAGGTTGAGAGAGATGATTCTCCCCCTCTGCTCTCATGAGACCTCACCTGGAGTACTGCGTTGAGCTCTGGGGTCTCTGGTATAAGAAGGACATGGACCTGTAGGAGTAGGTCCAAAGGAGGGCCACAAAGATGATCAGAGGGCTGGAGCACCTCCTGTACAAGGACAGGCTGAGACAGTTGGGGTTGTTCAGCCTGGAGAAGAGAAGGCTCCAGGGAGACATCATAGCGGCCTTCCAGTACTTAAGCGGAGGCTACAGGAAAGACAGGGAGGGACTCCTTGTCAGGGAGTGTAGCAATAGGATGAGGGGTAACAGTTTTAAGCTGAAAGAGAGTAGATTTAGATTAGATATTAAGTAAAAACATTTTACTGTGAGGGAGGTGAGGCACTGGAACAGGTTGCCCAGGGAAGTTGTGGCTGCCCCATCCCTGGAGGTGTTCAAGGCCAGGCTGGATGAGGCTTTGAGCAACGTGGACTAGTGGAAGGTGTCCCTGCCCATGGCAGGGGGATTGGAACTAGATGACCTTATGGATTGCTTCCAACCCAAACCGCTCTATGATTCTCTGAAATAAAAGTTAACTGTAAGGACATGACTACATACTGTAACAGACTCCACAACACTGTTCAGATTTCTCCAAGGTTTGATTGATAAAAATAATTGGACTTTGACTTGAATAGCAATTGCAAGACCTTGTCTCCACTTCTAAGTGATATTTTTGTATTCAGTAGGCTCTCAATCCATTCCTATGTTTAATCAGAAACTTATAAGCCTGCTACACTGTCAGTATAAAAAAATACATTTTAATTTGCACACATTTCTTTTCCACACACAAAAAGTTCATGTTGTGCGTTAGCTCATTCTCAGTAACTATCAACTACAGATAATCCAGACAGTGCTGCAACATTCACTGTCACTTCTTATTACCCTCATTACTTGTTTTTTTTTGCTGTACAGAACCTCTGCTCTATAGTGATGTAGCTTTTGGTACACAATATTACTTCCAGTAGTGAGGACGTTTTAGCATGGGCTATCACTCAGAAAATTTCAACAAAACTTTCATTAAGTCCTTTATCCAAAAAAGAGTTTTTTTCAAAAAAGCATCAGCATTTCTCCCTCTACTCTGCCCTCATGAGACCCCACCTTGAGAACTGTGTTCAGATGTGGGGCCCCCAACATAAGAAACACATGGAACTGCTGGAGTGAGTCCAGAGGAGAGCCACAAAGTTGGTCAGAGGGTTGGAGCACCTCCCCTACGAGGTCAGGCTGAAAGAGTTGAGGTTGTTCAGACTGGAGAAAAGAAGCCTCAGGGGAGACCTTATACCAGCCTACCTGAAGGGGGCCTACAGGAGAGACAGGGAGGCACTCTTTATCAGGGAATATAGTGAGAGGACAAGGGGTAACGGGTATAAGCTGAAAGAGGGTAGGTTTAGTCTAAACATTAGGAAGAAATTTTTCACTGTGAGGATGATGAGGCACTGGCACATGTTGCCCAGGAAATTGTGGCTGCCCCATCCCTGGAGGTGTTCAATGCCAGGCTGGATGAGGCTTTGAGCAACCTGGTCTAGTGGAGGGTGTCCCTGCCCATGGCAGGGGGGTTGGAACTTGATGATCTTTAAGGTCCTTTCCAACCCAAACCATTGATTCTATGATTCTATGAATCCCAGAAAACCTGAATCACAAAAATGAATCACCAAAATGAATCACAAAAATAAATCACAAATATAATTCACGAGGACCATAAAGCAATGTTAAAAGGAAGGATCTTTCAGAAATTATTTTAAACAAATTTTATTGAAATGAATTATCTGTATTTAATATTTCCTCTTGAATATTTGAATTTAAGTACTATTATTTAGTTTTTCTTATCCGTATTTCTTTAAGAAATGTCCCCTAGGTTCCTAAGGTTAAAAATCATGTCTAAAACCTTATTTGTGTGATTTCTGTTGTAGGCTGCTGTATTGCAATGATGTGAGCCATGAAGTCCCAGATTTCTGTATAGATTATGTCCTGAACAGTGTTCCCCAAAGAACAGAAATTCCGCCTACTCTTGAATGATTATACGATGAGGGTCCCAAAGCTTTACCCACACAGCCTGAAAGAAGGGGAGTCTGGAAGTGTAATTAGGAAAAAAAAAGAAAGATAAAAAAAAAGAAAGAAAAGAGACAAGCCAACAGCATTCTGGAGAGAGCAAAAATTATATATATACTCAGAAATATAAGCCTGTGGAGTCTGCTTACTTTATAGATCTATTTCCTTAGCCTGAGTAAAGGCATATATTCTTAAAACATGCACTGAAGGGATGAATAGAAGTCAACAAGTTTTTAAGTATTATGCTTAAATAAGAATCTGCACTCCCTGAATTCAACAAATATTTCAAACAATGAATGAGTTCATATTCCACTCTTGTCTCATTGTGAAAGGGGGGGGAAGAACCAAATAAGAACATGAAGAAAAATCAGTTGTCAGGTTAAGTTCTCAGGGCATGGAAATCAATGATTTGTTTTGTGGTTTTGCCTTGAATCTTTTAACAAGAAGAGCTTGCTTTCCCACCATGAATTGGAGTTAGCTGTTAGTTATTGACACATCCATAGAAGGGCTGTAATTTAAAAAATGTGTAATACTTGGCAATGAGTTCATTTAGAGGAGCTTTTGAATGTCAAGAACATTTGAGACAGTTTGCTCATTTTAGGCTGTAGAATTTCAAGACATGAAGGGCTGGGAATAGATATATGGGGGTTTTGGGGTTTTGTTTTGTTTTGTTTTTCTCTAACAAAATACACAATAGATCTATTTCAATTTCTTTTTCTTCTTAAATTTCTATGCATCATACTATTCAGCATACCTGTTCTCAGAAAGCCCTATGCTGTACAGAAGAGCTACAGTCTGTGGCAGCCACTGAGTCTTCAACTTCCAAACTTTTGGCCTAGTATCAGATTTGCTATTGTATAATAACTTACTCTAACAGCGGAGTAATTTAGATACTGAGTGCTATCCTCAGTTATGTGTATATTCTCTTTTGTTTATAGCAACAGGGCTATTTTTTCACAAAACATACTTTGGCCCTTCCTCTGTGCCAGAAGAATGAGTAAGAGGCAAAAACGAACCATGTGTTCAACATGAAATTAAGAAATTACAAGTACATCCTTCAGTGCATGGAAGATTCAAGAGGAGTCAATGAAAAGAAGTCAGTGTAATGAATTACTAATTTAATGCATTATGAATATCTGTAAAATATTTCACCTTTAGGTTTTGAGGCTATGCGAAAAGCTAACACTCTGGACTCCAGAAAATCCAGCCAGCTGTGATTTGTTCAACAGATGTGAAGTATAGCTGCTCACATTCTCTACATGGCTAAGACATGATGTATTCTGAAGTCGCAGGCTAAAGACAGGTTTTCATAATGTATTTTTTCAAGTCACTAAGGAAAACCAAGAGCACTTCCTGTAGGCCAGTTCCAACCTGTTGCTCTACAGCCAGGATCTTTCCTGGAAGCATGTTTTATCATTCAGGTTCTTTATTTTCCTAGCAACAATGTCTAAACAATTATTAAGTGCTATTAGCCTATAATGATTACTGATTCCCCTTAATAAAAGCTCTTCATATGTTTAATTGAAAAGGTTTTACTGTATACAATATTCCTGAAAGCTGTTTTAGAAAATTCAATGAAAGAAGTGCTTCATTTCCTCTTCATCATCTGAATATGTCCATTAATGTTCCTTTGAAATACCTGCTACTGTTGATACTCTGGTGATCCAAAGAGTCTCACTGGTGTAAGAATCACTCTATTGACTATAAGAAAGTGCAACTTAGTGGTATTTCCCTTCCCAAAACTCACAATCTACGACTAACCAAGAAGGTTTTATTTTTCTCAGGTGAACACCTATTCAGTAGCAAAAGTTTGTTAGCCAGCTTGTATCTATTATGGTGATTCAGAGGATGACATAGGATGTACATGTCACCACTTGGCATATCCTTCATACAACAACAAGAGCAAGAAGGAATGCTTGATTAGATTCAGACAGTTGTGAGCAGGGACATGTTTGGTTGCCATCATTCAGTGCAGGTATTAGCATAACTGTTATCTGCTGTGAAGCTAGGAGAAGTTTTTTTTCTAGTGGTACACTCCTGATGCAGCTGTAATTTGTGTGCATCATATTAGATCAAAATGAAAATTACTGTAGTTGTTGCGAATATTTTCAATTCTTAATATTCTTCTCGTTTACTGTATCCGGGGCCCAGTATTCTGCAAAGGAAGTGATACAAATCACTGACAGATTGCCTCATCTAAGAGAGCAGAGTAGGTTGTCTGAATTCAGCCTTTGTGCATGTAAATTATTTTAATGTAGTTTGAATTGCACAAGTCTGAAGTTTTTAGGGAATTACATAAATGCAGTTGGACTGACTTCTGATATATTTTGTTTGCTGCACTGATGGAACTATTTGCTTTCTGAAGAGCTGAATTTTCCCACAGTTTGAAAACTACTCCCTCTAAGCAGTTACAATTGTCATAATTGTCCATTTGCTTTTGTGCCATCAATTTTTGGGCCTGGATAATACAGCTACAAATATAGACAAAAACTTGAAAACTTCCTATAGTATCTACCAGTAAAAATGTTTCTGGAAAAATCATCAAAGATACACAAGCAAGCCCTCCTTCAGAAAAACTAAATAAAATTTTGAAAATGTGTTACATGTATGTATATTTTTCTATATTCCTCTTGAAAGAATTATGTTATATAAAGTTTTACTCATAGCAGATTTCTTTTATTCAATGTAGCATTTCTCACATTTCTCTGTGTCAAATATATGCACAGTCTTGTAAAAAAAATTTATACAATATTTGACAGTAATATCCTGACATAAACTGTTCTATAGGTTGACTTCTTGTAAGCCTTGTAAGAAAGTGTAATATAGTGATAAAGGATTTATTTGCAATTTACGTTCCCATTGGAGTCTGTGTAATCAACAATATTCCCACATATCCATAATAAAGTCTCTTTCTGTGTGTAATTTATTTTAGGAAGTTAACTCTTCAACGTTGCTTTAAGTCTCTCAGGCAATGACGAAAGAATGAAAACAGTAATTCCTTGCCAGTTGTGCTCTATGCTCTTTCCCAATAATTAAAAAAATAATTCAACCTACTGTTGAGATTTTAACTTATGGTATGGTTTTTGTTGTTGTGATTGTCATTCATTTATTTTATTTTACCTGAGCTCTTACTTCAATGCTATTTGAACACCTTAAGTTAAATTCTGTGAGTAATTCAGGGAAAATCAGTACATCAGTTCTGGAAAGTAAAAAAATTTACATTGCCCTTACTTTCCTGTGAAAACTACAGACATTGACCTGTCTGTGTAAGGTCAAGAGCTACTTCTGTGAGCCATTCCATCTGTGTATCTTCTTGCAAGTGTGGGTATGATAGCAAAGCTCCAGGTACATCCTCTACACAGCTGAAGTACCATAGCAGAGAAAATATCTATGGAAAAGTAAGGCAGTTTACTTTCCCCTCTCTGTTTTATGTTGGTCTCTGGGAGAAAATTTGGTCATTGGTTTACTCTTTTAATGAGATTGAAGGTGCTTGTATGGAAATGCTTATAGACAGGCTAAGGAGGAAGTGAAACATGAAAAGTTACTGAGGAAGGAATAATAAAATGCCCATTTGAGATGGCAGTATTCATCCTGTGATGTACTAAGCATACAGATAACCATGTGAATATTAATAAGTAATACCCATTGAGTTAACTTTGTGTGTCTGTGTGGAAATTTCTGCCTTTGTGTTCTTATTCATTTGGTAAATCAACTTTCTGCTGAATAAAAAAACTGCTGATCTGCTTTCAGTAGAGATGGATGGAAATAAGGAAATAATAAGGAAAATCTCCATGAAACATTGAAATATTTAAGCTGATTATATATTTTTCAGTGTTTGAAGTGCAACACCATTTTCCCTTCTTGTGATTTTTTCCTCTTTCCCAAAGGAATTGATAACTCTGTGATTTACATGCATTCTTTCTTTCACTTTTCCTCCTTTTTACACAGAGTAAATGATAATAAACGATATGTAGAACTCATCATTCATCTATCAGTGAACAGAAATACTACTCTTAAAATGTTTAAAATTTCTGCAGTGTAGGAAAATTACAAAGGTGCAAAGAGAAAATTTTAAAAAAGCACACACAAATTGAAAAAACTCCCTAGAAACATATTTACAGGTAATGATTTCTATTGCATTGAATGAGAAAAGAAATAAAGAAAAAATTAATTTAAAAAAGATTTGGTGAGGTGTCATTTTTTCTTTGTCACCATTCAAACATGCCAGATTTACAAGTAGTTTTAACTGTTTCAAACGAATATTAGTGACAATTTAGTTTTGTTGAACTAATCATTACAGGTTTAGTAACAATTGGAGGTTTGCTTATTAGCTTGAATTATGGTGCTAAAACTAGTGAAACCAAACTTTCAGACCTGTTTGTTTTTAACAAGGACAAAAAGCCAGAACTTTTTTACAGTTTGTTTTGCAAATAAAAGAGGAAACAAGAAAAGACATCTCATTGTGCCTGAATAAAATGTTTCAGAAGGAAAGATTTTTATAATATCTACACTAACATTCTTAATATTCTTTAATTGATATATCCTATGTAACTCCTTGTCTTTCTATGATAACAAATCTGACTTTTGTATAACCTCCTTTCCTACCATACTTTTACTTATCTATCTTGTTCTTCTCCAGTGGGTAGTAATTTTTCCTAATGACCATCAGTTTCAGAGTAAGAACATAATTCATTTTACATAAGGCACTGAAGAACTATCAAATCATAATGATTTTCAGTCATTGCAGACCTGGTCCAGATTCAAGCCTAGTGACTCAGTGATGAAAGCCCCTGAATACTATTATCAATTCCCTGAACTGCTCAGTCCCCATTAAACAAATGCACAATGTATTTGTCATTAGGACTCCTATCTTCTTATTCTAATCCTTCATATTAGAAGCTGTTGGTCTAAAAAAATATACATATTTGCATCCAACAGGTAATTTTTCCTTCAGTTGCAATGTTACATTAATACATCCATAGTTATGGTCAGTTAAGTTTTCCACTGCAAATGGGTGGTTGGAGGATTTGTATCTTCATTATTTTGTTCTAAATTCTAAGCAGCTTCTAGGTGTGATACTCATTTTATGAAAAAACATACTACAAAACTAAAATAAAAACTCCAACAAAAAAGTACTTTTTACATGATCCATTAAGAATAGATAGCAATAATGATCCAAACCAATTACAATCAAGGGTCATCTGACATTTCTTTTGTGAGCTCTGTAATTTAGAAATATATCTTAGTTATTTTAATACTGGTACAGAAGTTGTTATCCAGATGCACTGTTTTGTAAAAAAACATTAAAAATAATTAAAAAATCACAATTATTTAAGCCATTGTTTAATTATTTTATAACCACAAAATAATTAAATAGTTATTTTTGCATATAAACTGAAAGCCTTATTACAGAACCTGAAAGCAAGTTATAAAGTAATTGCTTTTGAACTACTTGGTAACTTCAGGTATAATTGCTAACTAATTTGCAAAATATGTAATTACAGTGGGCCATATGTTCCTATGTCTTGTGCGCTGCACAAAAGTGACTCAGAATACCTAAAACAGGATATAAGTACTTGAGCAGTATTAAAGGACCTTGAAGAGAAATATAAGCACATTCTACAGTACTTTTACTAATAAGCAACAGAAGTCATTGCTATTGGAAAGGTGGGAGGAGCCAGTGAAGAAGTATTTTGTACCATATGTCTGCTTCACAACCCACTGAAGAAATGTCAGAAGAACGTTGCAAGTTAATATTGTCTGAGACAGTGATAACTTACAATGCACTGACAACACAGATTGCAGATGGCCAAATTACCACTACAAACACCTTCTGGCACCTGACAGCTCACCAGATGCTGGTGGGTGTAATTTGTTACTTAATCATGTACCTGAGGAGATATTATGGATTGCCTATCCAGGATCCTGTGGTATCCATGTTAGTAAACAATCAATGGTCTTGATGCAGGAATTCAACACAGTGCCAGGGTAAATAGTGTCATGTGTGTGTAGATACCCTGATGAAGTACCTCTGCTGCCTTGCAGAACAAATATGAGACTGGCTTAACATTGTTTTGCATTGATAACCTTATTAACAAGTTTCCCTAAGGTTAGGGAAACTTCAAATACAAAATAACACATTTATAAAGTTGCAGAATAGAGAATCAAAAGTTTCTCCCACATCAGTTTCTGGAAATATCCCTGTAAGTTGGAGGGTTTTATTCCTTTCATCCAGAAATAGTCATAGTGTATTTGCATGTGGCCATGTAATTGGAGCTGTTTGTCAGTTTTAGATTTTTAATGTAAGCAAATTCATTGAATCATAGAAGCATAGAATGGTTTGGGTTGGAAAGGACCTTAAAGATCATCAAGTTCCAACCCCCATGCCATAGGCAGGGACACCCTCCACTAGACCAGGTTGCTCAAAGCCTCATCCAGCCTGGCCTTGAACACCTCCAGGGATGGGGCAGCCACAGCTTCTCTGGGCAACATGTGCCAGTGCCTCACCACCCCCACAGTGAAAAATTTCTTCCTAATGTTTAGACTAAACCTACCCTCTTTCAGCTTATACCCGTTACCCCTTGTTCTCTCACTACACTCCCTGATAAAGAGTGCCTCCCCATCTCTCCTGTAGGCCCCCTTCAGGTAGTCCTCCTAAGGTCTCCCCTGAGGCTTCTTTTCTCCAGTCTGAACAACCCCAACTCTTTCAGCCTGTCCTCATAGGGGAGCTGCTCCAGCCCTCTGATTAATTTCATGGCTCTCCTCTGGACTCTCTCCAACAGGTCCAGGTCTTTGTTATGTTGGGAGCCCCACATCTGAACACAGTACTCAAGGTGGGGTCTCACAAGAGCAGAGTAGAGGGGGAGAATCACCTCCTTTGACCTGTAAATATTCTTCTAGAAAACTCAGACTGAGAATATTCCAAACTATCCTGGGAATTATCCAACCTTTTAAAATTATTTTATTCCTGTCTCCCAGTCGTGAGTTTATTCAAGATTTTGCCTGTCTTTAGGCATAAAATAAAATGAAAAAAAAAACCAAACTCTGCAGAATTCATAGAAACCAAATCACATAGCAACAGATCACCAAGGTTTTAATGAGCCTTAGTACTTTCAACATGTACTCTCTAATGAATTTGTTTTATAGGTATTTACATAGACTATTTTAATACATGGTTTAAAAGTCTTTAGAATTATTATCCAGCTTGCAAGGTAAAAATAACACATAATGAACTCTGAGAATTCAGTCATATACTTTTTTGTGGTTCACAGTTTCTTCTTCCTTTTCCTACTCAAAGCTTATAAGCGACGACTATACTCTTTTCATCCACATAGCATTGAATACAACAAGGGAAAGCTGGGATCCTAACTTGTTAACTTTCAGATGAGAAATTAGGAACAAAAGTTGTATCTGTAATAAAGAATATATTACTTGTATTTAGATTCATACAATATTAAACTGTATAGACCACAGTAAGACAGCTTGTGAGCTACAAAAAAAAAAAAAAAGCAAGAGAGTTCAAGTGATATTCGATGCAAAAAGTGAGAAATAAAGTTGGCATTGCAGTGGACACGACCAAACTTCTGTCTGGACATCAGATATTGATTTTAATAATAACTAGAAACCTATATAAAAGAAAAGATGAGGGTATGAGAGTGGAGATAAAAACAGAAGAAAGTCCTGGTCTAGTAACATTGAGAAACCACACAGGAACTGAGAAAACACAGTGATCTAGACTCCTCTGTAGTTACACAGAAGATGTATACAGCTTTGCTTGCCTGTAGCTTTGTGTGTGTAGATTCCTCATAAATTTACTACAACCTGTAGTTTCTTATGATTAGATCATACACCTAGTTAGTGGTGACTCAGTGTCACTGTATTTGCTCTTTAGAGTACAACTTTAAACTGGAATAATCATATATTGTCATTGTGATAATATACTTGTCTAGATATTTTAAGCTAACAGTTGCTAAATGAACTAGTAAACTCAACAGTGATGGGACTGAAAGTGTTCCCTCAATCAGCTAGTCTGTTTATTAGGTGATAAGTTATCTCCCAAATAAATAACCAGGGCTGTCCCAGTTGGTGATTGGTGCGCTTTCACACAACTGACTGCCAAGGTTACTGAGGAGTAACAGCACTTGATTGATGTGTATCAAAATGTAGCCCAAAACTTCCAATAGTGTAAACCATTTATGAAACCATAAGTAGATTATGCTTAATCATAGGGAAGACCACACAACAGAAAGATAATTAAAACATACACACATTATCACACGTAAACTTTTATGAAATAATCTAATGTAATGAGTTGGAAGAAAAATTAAGAGGAATTTACAGTTGGTCACAGACATAATGCAGGATGTGTCTGCATCTTGCATATTTCATGCAGATCCTCTTAGCCCATCTTTAGTCCATCTAGAACTAAAACTGGTACAAAATGCGGTAAAGAATATCAGGTGTGTGGGATGAATTCCGTTCAAAGAAAAACTGCTATTACAATTGCTCATCTTGCAAAGGTGTTAAAGAGTAGAATGACACTGAGAAGATGTGTCGGAAATGATCAATCTGAATTTCTGATAACTGCAGAACTAGAGATACCATGTGGAATTTTTAGTCAGAATGCTTATAATTTTCCTCAAAACCTGTAATTACATACTATCATTGTCCTGGTTTCAGCTGAGACAGATTTAACTTTCTTCATAGTAGCTAGTGAGAGGCTGTGTTTTGGATTTTTGCTGAGAAGAAGGCTGATAACATACCGATGTCTATCGTTGCCGCCAGGACAGTCAAGGACTTTTCAGCAATTCTGCTGTACCAGTGTCTGCAGGTGCAGGAGAAACTGGGAGGGAGCACAGCCCCGATTACTAGCCTAGAATTAGACCTTAGGTCTAGGATTGAGACACAAACTGACTAACAGTATATTCCACATCATGCACATCTTGCCC
The DNA here is from genome assembly GCA_013400615.1 of Syrrhaptes paradoxus. Lineage (NCBI taxonomy): Eukaryota > Metazoa > Chordata > Aves > Pterocliformes > Pteroclidae > Syrrhaptes > Syrrhaptes paradoxus. The sequence continues at coordinate 30,103 of VZTO01021056.1, forward strand.
AGTATATAGGTGAGGCTCTGTCTGAAAGTTCTCTCTTTTTCTCCGGGTTGTCTCCCTCTGGCTTGCCCCTCTCTCAGGGTTGTCTTGGCCTGTTGGACACTCAGGCTCTTATCTCTGTTATGGAATCCTAGTTTCAGGACTCTCCCTGCTCCAGGATCATTATCCAGAAAGGAGCTGAACCTTGCTCATGGCGTGGTGAGCAGTATCACTGTGTATCACTCATTTGTATATATTACTACTATTATAATAATTATTTTCAATATTATTGTAGTTTAGTTTTTGAATTGTTCTTATCTCAACCCACAAGTATCTTTTCCCTTCTACTCTTTGTCTCCACCATCCCCAGGAGGTGGAAGGGGAGGGGGAACAAATGGTTGTTGTGGCATCTGGCTGCCAGCCAGGATCAAAACTACAACACATTTATTTTCCAAAGAAGTAAAAATTACCGTGGTGTCCAATAGGGAGTCAGGCAAATTGCTGAAAAATTACTCTATAGATAACTATTATACATTGTCATTCAGAAAAAATTTTGGGCTCATGAAGTTCCTACATCACTAATTGCAGAAAGTAAGGTGTATTGGTTTTGCTTGGCCAGGCTTTGGTAGCAGGGCAGCTGCAGAGATGGCTTCTTTGAGAGGCTGGTAGAAGCTTCCCCTGTGTCTGCCAGAGCCAATGCCAGCCGGCTCCAAGATAGACCTGATGCTGGCCAAGGCCAAGCCTGTCAGTGATAGTGGGAGCACCTCTGGGATAACATAGTTAAGAAGGGGAAAAAGTTGCTGCGAGACACTAGTTACAGCTGAAGAGAGAAGTGATAAGATGTGAGAGAAACAACTCTGCAGACACGAAGGTCAGTGAAGGAGGTGCTCCAGGCACCAGAGCAGAGGTTGCCCTGCAGCCCATGGTGCAGACCATGGTGAGGCAGCTGTGCCCCTGCAGCCATGGAGGGTAATGGTGGAGCAGAGATACACCTGCAGCCCATGGAGAACCCCAGACCAGAGCAAGTGGAGGCCTGATGGAGGCTGTGACCCCACAGGAAGCCCACACTAGAGCAGGCTCTTGGCAGGACTTGTGGCCCCATGGAGAGAGAAGCCCAGGCTGGAGCAGGTTTGCTGGCAGGACCTGTGACCCTGTGGGAAGGCTATGCTGGAGCAGTCTGTATCCGAAGGACTGCGCCCCGTGGAAGGGACCCATGCTGGAGCAGTTTGTGAAGAACTGCAGCCCATGGGAAAGACATGTTGGAGAAGTTTGTGGAGGGCTGTCTCCCATGGGAAGGACCCCAAGCTGGAGCAGGAGAAAAGTGTGAGGAGTCATCCCCCTGAGAAGGAAGGAGCCGTGATGAACCAACTGCAGCCCCCATTCCCCATACCTCTGTACTACTGAGGGAGTGGAGGTAGAAAAAATCTGGAGTAAAGTTAAGCCTGAGAAGAAGGGAAGGGTGTTTTTAAGATTTGGTTTTATTTCTCATTATACTACTCTGATTTGATTGGAAATAGATTAAATTGATTTTTCCCCATGTTGAGTGTGTTTTGCCCGTGATGGTAATTGCTGAGTGATTTCTCCCTGTCCTTATCTCAACCCACAAGCCTTTTGTTATATTTTCTCTCCTCTGTCCAAATGAGGAAGGGGAGTGATAGAGTGGCTTTGGTGGGCATCTGGCATCCAGCCACGGTCAACCTACCACACAATGAGAGGGAACCAGTAATTTAATACTTGCCCTTCTCTTTTCACCCTTTCCTTATCCATCTGTTCTGAGCTGCTGCTGGAGATAGATAGTATTATTGGCTAGCTGGGTCTTCAGCCTCATCCATTGCAGCTGTTCTCACATTCTTTTGTATTTACATGAATGGTTAATGTTGAATAATGAGTAACAAGGGAACAAATATATTGTAGAACTGAGCAGTTGTCCATATTTAAACGGAATGTTCATAAACTGTTACTAGAATCATAGTTCCTAGGGCCTATGAGACTATTGTATAGAGTTAGGAAACCAACACCGCTTTTTCACAAAACCTCTGTTGATGTTATAAACCAGTAAATGATGACGATGTGTAAAGATATCTTCCCATGGTATGATAGAAGTTTCAGTTCTTTTAGTTATTCATGCTAACTCTTTGTTCTTTAATAGTTGTCGACATAATGATTTACCAAAAAAATTTTGGAGTTGTTTTTTACTATGTGGGCCAATCTAACATAGAGTAATAAAAATCAATCTATAGTAATGTCTAAGAAGAATATTTTCCAGTATAATTTTCCAGGGCAATAATTACAACATTATATCTTTTCTTCCATGAGTAATGTATTGAAGTAATAGAAGAAATCTCTTATATTAACAGTATTAGTGATTCCCTTTTTATACTCAGAATTCATAAATCTGGACATGCAGGATAATGCGCTACTATAGGCTACATTTGTTTGAATCTGATTTTGACCTAGAGTGGAGACTGTTGCAGAGCATTTGTCTGGGACAAGGCAGAGAACCTTCACAGAACTAGAGAATCATGGAATCACAGGACAGCTGAAACTGGAAAGGACCTTTGGAGGTCATATGGTCCACACTTTGGCTCAAGCAGGGCCAGCTAGAGCCAAGTGTACCATATGTGAACTTGCTCAGACTTCACTCCAACCCATCATCAAAGTAATTAATTAAGATGTTGAAGAGTATTGGACCCAGGACTGACCCCAGGGGTATGCTGCTAGTGACTACCTCCAAGGGGAATTTGTGCCACTAATCACAGCGCCCTGGGCCTAGTCATTCAGATAGTTTTTAATCCATTTCACTGTCCACTTATCTAAACCTTACTTTGTCACTTTGTCTATGATGATGTTATGCAAGAGTGTCAAAAACTTTTCTGAAGCCAAGTTAAACAATATCCACTGCTCTGCCCCCATCCACCAAGCTATTCACATCATTATAGAAGTCTGTTAAGTTGGTCAAACATGATTTTTGCCTTCATAAATCCATGTTAATTACCCCCAGTTACCTCCTTGTCCTTCATGTGTTTGGAAAAGCTTTCCAGGAGGTCTTTCTCCATCATCTTCCCAGGGACTGAGGTGAGGCTGACTGGCTTGTAGTTCCCCAAATCTTCCTTCAGCACTTCTTGAATACAGGAGTGATATTTGTTATCCTCTAGTCTTCAGGCACCTCTCTCAGGCACTATGACCACTCAAAGGTAATCAAGCGTAGCCTTGCAATGACATCAGCCAGCTCCCATCAGGCCCCATTGACTTACATACACCCAGTTTGTTGAAATGCTTCCTGACTTGGTCATCCTCTGCCTCTGATAAATCTTCATATTCTTCATAATAGAAACAGTATAGATGAATCTGTATGACCATGCAATATAAAGTTTACAACTCCTTTCTCCTAACCAATGCATATGGATCCTATTGGTATTTTTTGTCATATGGTAGGAGAACCTTTGAGTCCTTTTGATTACAGTGAAATATCTGAAAGTTATTAATATTCTGTATGGTTCTTCTCAGAATTGCTTCTCTTTTCTTCTAAGAATACCTATGCCCAAATTAGCACCCTTGGAAGTCTGACAACTATTTGGATATTATCTAAATGTAGTGTGTTATAAAGAGACTGAGGTAAAACATTTATGAAGCAGAAAATACAACATCTGACATAGAGTCAAAGTTCCTAAGGTCAGGATGAGCCTAGAGATTAATAGAACATTAGGGGAAAGAAAGCAGGCTCTGAAACAACTGCTTCATTCAGAGTCAAAAACAAATCCAAAGATTTCTATTCCACAGCCAAGAGCCTTTGAATGCATCTGGTACCCAACATCTGATTTGCTATGGCTCTGACCAAATAACTATAAAAGAAATCAATCTTTCTTTATTAGTGAGAAGTACGGCAGGTATTTAATTCACTACACTTCTCTAATCAGCAACTGGAAAATAGTTTTTTCTCATAACTGGGACACGGTGTTTTCAGTTATGATCAAAGCTCCTTTATTTGTATTCCTTGACTAACAGAGTTAGTGTGTTACTTCTGTGCGCATTTGTGTCAAAAAAAAAAAAAAAAGAAAAAAGAAAGAGAGAGCATTTTGCCTCTTCTGGATCTGTTAACTACAATGATATTTCTAGTTACAGTATAACTGCTATCTCACACTCAGATGAAGTGGACTTCACTGAGTTCTGGATTTCTTTGATAGAATGAGTGGTTTTCGCATAAAAGGACTTTGATGCTTAATAAAGTCAGAGACTTCTAAAGCAACCACAATAAAAAAATCTTTCCATTGCCACGAACAAAACCACCATCATAAGATGGTACAGTTGCCTTGTAAAAGCTACAACTATCTTGTAAGATTTCATTTTCTTACGTAGCAGCTAAAATTTATAGTCTTGTGTGGAAAAAAATATAATTACAAATCATTTCCAGACTTTGTTTATTGCATTTTTAATCAAATCTGCCTACTGCTATATGGAATGTCCTAGTGACTACTACACAGTTTGGCTTCATGTGCATTCTTTTGAAAGTCAAAAGGCATGAGGTAGATCCTATAATGATCATACGTCAACTGAAAAAACAGAATTACTTTTCAAACATACAATCTTTATTTGTTTTGAAGATGAAGAAGGAAAAAAGGAAAACAGCTAGATTTTTATGTCTCACATTATGTTTACTTTAGAAGAGCCCCTTTCCAGTGTAAACTAAGCAAATAGTCTCTTTAAGACCAGAAGCTATATCTAATACCAAAATTTAAATTTTAATGTGATATCTTCACCATTGGAAGATTGAAATTATAGTCCTCCTCAGTGTTTTCCATAACACTAAACCCTGTAAGGCCTGAGATCTTTTAGAAATTTCTCTGAATCCCAGCTTGTCATTTTTCTGAGAAGAATCTCACTTAGGAGGTATTCATTTGCACTTGATTTATAAGGTGGTGCAACGAGAGAAGTTTGACAGAAAGATGAGTTGAGAAGTTAAGCCATTAGACTCAAATTTCATCCCTGTCCCCCCCTGCTCTAAAGAGCAGTTTTCACCTTCCAAAATGTACTTTTTGCAGAATAATTCAGTTTAGCTTTTCTTTAGTTTGCCATTTCAAACAAAAGGCATTTAAATATTAACCTTTGAACATATAGTTCTCTGTTATGACCTTTATTCTCTGTCTCTTTGTCTCTTTCAAACCTATCTGTATCTGTATCTCATACTTATAGATGCTTTATGATAAACCCTGGAAAACAGAGGCTGCTAACGGAAAAAGCAAAAGATAGTGTCCCTGACAAAACCTACCTCAATCAAAAAATTCTGCTTGTTGCAACATAAGGAGAGTAAGTCTGTGAGCATTTGGAATCCATTCTTAACACATATTAACAGCTAATCCTCAATGAGTGTTTACCGATCTCTTAATCTCTATAGAGGGATTTCACTTTCCTACTTTTCCACAACAGGAGAGGTGTAGGAATTTAAAGATGAGAATGAACTAATAATTGTTAAACCTTACTTTTTCCTTTAGCAATTATGTGCTCTTTTGTTTACCTTTTACATGTCATATAGGAGCTGAGTAAATTTCATCTTTTTTTAGAAATTGATTTTAGCTAAAAAATGTTACCACTTGAATATTTAAAGGTAGCTGCTTCAGTCTGTATTTAGAGGCTCATGTAAAAACATCTAGATTTTTCAGGAGTCTGAAATCAGCATTACCTTATTGAGTCATACTTATGTGCTCAATATCCTGGCATGGGGAGAGTCAATGTCTTTAAGCGTAGGCATATACAAAGCATTTTTAGACATCAGACAAATTAGATAAGATACAACGTTACCAAATCCAAAATCATAAACTTTCAGAAAATAAAGGATAAAACCATTTAACAGTATTAAAAAAATGGTCAGAAACAGCTGCACTACCTTTCGAATGTACTGCCTGCATGACCTAGGGGATCTAGTGTCTGAAGTTTCTCTTTCCAGTCACTCCAGAAATTTTCCTTCCACTCTCAACTGATATTTCTGGCCAAACTAAGGAGTGTATACTTCTAATCACAGCTAGGGAATTGTTTGTGAATAATCCCAGCATCTCCCACAGGAGTGACTGTGCACAAAAAACAACCTGATGGGACTGAGTTGTGCTGCAGCCCACGAAGACGTCCTAAAGTGGTACTTAGAGCCAGGACCAGGTGGGACCAAGTGACAGGACATCCAATTCAGAGATAACCCTGCAACACCTAATTTTAGTTTTCAACCTACTTCTCATCTGACTTGATGACAGCCAACATGGCTTCACTAAGGGCAAATCGTACCCGACAAACTTGGTGGTCTTCTACGGTGGGGCTACAGCATTGATGGAAAAAGGAAGAGTAACTAACATAACCTACCTAGAGTGGTGCAAAGCATTTGATACTGTCCCACACAACAGCTTTGTCTCTAAATCGGAAAGATATGGATTTGATGGGTGATCACGTGGTCAATAAGGAATTGGCTGAATGGATGCACTCAAAGACCTGTAGTCAAGGGCTCAATGTCCAAGTGGAGACCCATGACGAGTGGAGTTCCTCAGGGGTCTGTATCAGAACTGATGCTGTTTAACATCTTTGTTGGCAACATGGACAGTAGGATTGAGTGCACTCTCAGCAAGTTTGCTGACAACACAAAGCTGTGTGGTGAGAGTCGATATGCTGGAGGGAAGGGATGCCATCCAGAGGGACTTTGACAAGCTTGAGATGTGGGCCCATGCAAACCTCATGACGTTCAGCAAGGACAAACACAAGATCCTGCACGTGGGCTGAGACAATCCCAAGCACAAATAGAGGCTAGGAGGGGAATGGATTGAGAGCAACCCTGAAGACAAGGACCCAGGGGCATTGGCTGATGAGAGGATTAACATAACCCAGCAATGTGCAGTCACCACCCAGAAAGCCAGCCATATCCTGGGCATCAAAAGAATCATGACTAGCAGGTCACGAGAGGTGATTCTCCCCCTCTACTCTGATGTTGTCACACCTCACCTGGAGTACTGTGTCCAGCTCTGGAGTCCTCAGCATAAGAAACACCTGTTGGAGCAGGTCCAGAGGAGGGCCACAAAGATGATCAGAGGGCTGGAGCATATATCTGATGAGGACAGGCTGAGAGAGTTGAGGTTGTTTAACCTGGAGAGAAGAACGTTCTGGGGTGACCTTATCGCAGCCTTCCAGTACTCAAAGGGGACCTACGGGAAAGGTGGGGAAGCTGTCTTGATCAAGGACTGTAGTGGTAGGGTGAGGGGTAATGGTTTTAACCTGAGAGAGATTTATATTAGATATTAGGAACAAATTCTTCACTGGTGGTGAGGCACTGGAACAGGTTGCCCAGAGCAGTTGTGGATGCCCCATCCCTGGAGGTGGTCAAGACCAGGTTGGATGAGGCTTTGAGGAACCAGATCTAGCGGAATTTGTCCCTGCCCATGAAACAATGGGTTGAAGCTCAGTGATCTTTAATATCACTTCCAACTCAAACCATTATATGGTTCTATGATTTTATGATACTATGACTTCTCATCATAGAAGTGACATTAAGGATTTAAAAAAAAACCCAACAGATCAGGATAGGCTTAGGATATGATATCTCTCTGGCTCATAGAACTCAGGTTCTACCAGAAAATGCCCACTTCTTCATTCACACCCTCTTTCCATTCCTCATGTAGCTGATTAAATCCCACTCAAACCAGTACCTTTTTTTATACTCCACATCCCTTATCCTGCAATGTTATATAGCATTTGAGAAAGTGTTAAACACTAGTCCTGCCTAAAAACAGAGCCAATCTCAACAGCCCAAGCAGGTTGTGTGAAAAGCTGGTGTTCAACAGAGCCTACACAGGAAGGCTGCTTGACAGGGGTCAGTGATTTTTCTTTGACCTGTTTCGCCTGTTTTTGTATAGGCATAGAGGATGTCAACATTCACCTGTCAAGTATGGTATTTAGTTTCCTACAGGCTCGTGTATTTTTTTAATTTATAAATACATTTTGAAATATAGTTTCTATGTCTTAGTTCTTCCTATGCAAGCTGAGATGATGATACTTTCTTATTTCTCAGAGATATTGCATGGATAAATACTATGAAGATTCAGAGGAACTAAGACATTATGGTAGTGCAGCCTTTGACTGTTTCGCTATCAACTCTGTTATTTTGATCTTGTAGAAGAGGCAGGAGTGTCACCCTGGTTTGGTGGTACAGCATTAATAATAAGTTTTTGTCTCATTTTCTCATTTCCTCTGAAAGGCTTCTGCTCAGGAGATCCAAACAACTTCTTCATGTTGCTACCTTTCTTCTTAATATGTTAACAAGATAAGAGCTTGGAGAATACTAAAACCAAATGCACTGTTCTTCATTTGAATTTTTAAATAAATCCCCTTTCATTGATTTTGAATCCCTGCAGTGTGTGCTTTCCATGTGTATTTTAACAAATGGGTTAACAGGAAGGCACATCCAGTAAAATAGTTAATTATGAGGAACAGTTTTAGAATATATACAGAAAGTGAATCACAAATTCACAACTGTTCAAAGAGGAAGCAATCCTACATTCGTTATGGATAGAATCATAGAATCATTAAGGTTGGAAAAGACACCAAGGATCATCAAGTCCAACCCAACACCACCTAACTTACTAAACCATGTCCCTAAGCACCACATCTACACGTTTCTTGAACGCCTCTAGGGATGGTGACTCTACCACCTCCCTGGGTAGCCTGTTCCAATGCCTGATCACTCTTTCAGTGAAGAAATTTTTCCTAATATCCAGCCTAAACCTTCCCTGGTGTAACTTGAGGCCATTTCCTCTTGTCCTCTCACTTGTTACTTTTATGCTTATATTATGCTTATTCAATAAGGGAACAAAATACATATGATGTGAATACTGAGATGACCTGTTAGACCTAGAGCACTTCACAAAAGATACTACTGTTTACCTCCCGTGGAGCTCAGTACTTCATAGGACTTTGAAAAGTTGACAAAATATTATGTGAGATATCATTTAGTTCTTCTGGAATAAAAGCATACACCATTTCTGATTCTTCTTAACTGCAAGACCCTGACTATCAAAGTGGCACCAGTGGCTCTTGCATCTATTTTAAGGTCGCTTTGCAACGCAGAATCGTAGAAAATGACAACAGTATAAATGAAATTTGGATAACAGCATACAGAGATTGAGTTCCTGAATCCTGGAAAGGGCTCAGGTGTGTTATACATTGAGAATGTGTAAAATATACCTTTACAGCCCTATGAGGTCTGCATACAAAATTATTTCTAGTTTACTCAAAATGCATGCTATTCAGTTTTTGCTTATTCCGAGTGTGTTTAGTAAACAAGAGTCACTTGCGAATGATATGTTCTAAAATCAAATTTAAGGGTAAATTTAATTATGTCCACAGATGGTGAAGCTTAATTGATGACAGTATGTCAATGTAAACTGGAACTAGCTGTGTCTAAAAACATATCATCACTATCAACAGCATAGCACCATTATGAATATTTTAAATCACTACTTTATAAAAAGGATGTACTGGCTAATTCTGGTTGCCTCTGTACATGGCCTAGTGCATGTCAAGTACTTTTGTTTATGGTAGTTTCTTTTTCATTCAGTACTACATGTCCTGCTTTTATTATTGCTGCAAAGAATCAACAAGGGAAATATTTCTGTAGGAAAAAGAAAACACATAGGCTACAATTTTCATGAAACGTTAATTGGGGTACTGCCACCTGAATTTCACGGGAATTAAGCAAGAAAAATAAAAGAATATAACCTTCTTTCTGCATGATTTACCATCACCAACAGTGAAATTCTTTGTTATTATTATTTCATTTGATAGCATGCACTTCCCATTTACATAAGACAGAGTGAATGTAACAGTAGAAGAGCATAGGCGTCTGTAAAGGGAAGGGAGAACATTTGTTCATTATACGAGCACAGTCCTTACAAGTGAAATTGCATTTCAGTGGTCTGAACATTATGTATGATTACCAGGCTTATGTGTTTCCAAAGAAACTATCCTTATGTTGTTCATTTATTACAAAGCTGTGAAACTTGGAAAGCTTTATTACTATGTGGTTTTATTTTCTTTCTTTTAAATGTAGATTTCTCTTCTTAAGATGAGTGTATTTTAGCATTTGACTGAAGACTGGTAGAAGATAAGAACACTGATTCTCAGATAGCCTTCTGTATGACTAGCTGGGGTGTGGGCATGGCCTAGGGTGCTTGTCAAGAATCCTTAATGTCACCCTACCCTAGCTCTCTAGGAATACCGTTAGGGTGTTAAATGTTCTTAATCTCAGATTATCCTTGTCTGCGTAAAACATGCTTGCGTAAAACATGCTTGCATAAAGCAAGTAGACATTTACCATATTTGCATGAAGACCCTTCTAAGCCAGAGAAATCAGAGGGAAAATGGAATCTACTCCCATAAAACATTAGAAATCTGGTGTTCCTTGATCACACCCTCTCATATAAATAACTGAACAAAGCAGTGATTTGCTCTTTAAGGAACCCACATAAGGAAAGTCTGTAATAGTGGCATAGGCTGGAAAATATGAAATATGAGAAATGAACAAGGATACACTGAAAATGTATCTATATCTATGACTTCTCCCAAAGCCAGCTTCTGAATGGGACTGCTGCCAGTAGAAAAGATGTTTGTTAGTATTAATGTGTCAGTGCTTTGGTGTTATGTACCTCTGAAGGAGCCGTTGTTGTTCCCAGGTAGACAGTGTGGTACATGACAGGGAAAATGTTACTGCAGTAGTGTTGTTTGTAAGCTGCTATTGCCCATGCAAGCTGTTACAAACAGCTGATTACCACAGTAGCATCCCTCCAACCCTGCATGTCCGTTTTCTGGGACCTTACCTTCCCTGAGAAAGATTTTTGTGGATTCTCCAACATACAGCAAGTCTTCCATAACGGCCTCCTCCAAATGCAAAAGACACAGTGAGATTGGTCTCTAGTGTTAATGCATAAGTGTGTTTAGGAAAATAATGTTTTAATTTAAATAGACTTTAAGGGGTTTTTGTTATTAATAGTATGCTTTTATTTATGTTATACCTGTTTCCTGACAGAGGAAAATTTAGATTTCATGAAGCAATTAAAAGAAACACTCAGGCAGAAATAGGTTGACAACAAAGTGGAACAACTTTACAACTCTGAATACCTGTATAATTAAAAAAAAAAAGGGAATAATACTTATGCCATGAAAATATGAGAACTCTGTGAAAACCATTGAAGAAAACATTTCACTACAAGAAGAAATTCAACAGGTTAGTGCAATTTCTTCTGAAGAAAGCATGTCCAATGGATGCTATAGCCATTCAAGCATATCCCTGAGACTGCTGTGAGTGTAAGTTTATGCATCCTTGTTTAAATGGATTTTTTCTAGAACTGCAAAATATCAGCAGATCAAAGCAGTTATCTCATATGTTCTGCTTGTATTATACTATGATTATATCAACAGTGATTAAAAAAATTAAAGAAAATTTAACAACCATTATGAAATCTATGTTTAAAACAGACATCACAATAAAATATCTAAATCCACTTTTTTTACCCTACATTCCCCATTTAAAAGATATGATGGTTTGATGCCAACACATGTTAGAAGTAGAGACATAAGACTTCCTCCAAAGTTCAGATGAAAGCACGTTTTCAAATGTTTATGGGTGTACTGGGTTTATACGTCAAGGTTTTGGTAGCAGGGGGAGCTTCAAAGGTAGCTTCTGGGAGAAGAGACCAGGAGCTAACCGCACATCTGGCAGAGCTGACTCCAAGATGGGCTCACTTCTGGACAAAGATGAGCTGGTGATACTTCTGTGATAACATATTTAATAAGGGTAAAAGTGTTTTACAGCAGCTGTGAGAAAGTAGTGAGAAAAATAGGAGAGACACAACCCTGAAGACACCAAAGAGAAGAAGGAGGAAGTGATGTGGGTACCAAAGCAGAGATTCCCCTGTAGCAGTGAAGACTGTGGCGATTCAGGTTGTCCCTCTGCAGCCCATGAAGGACTGTGGTGTGGCAGGTATCCACGCTGTAGCCTGTGGAAGACCCCACACCAGAGGAGGTGGAGATGTCTTGAAGAAAGCTGCAGCCCATAGAGAACCCACAAAAGAGTAAGCCTCTGGTGGGACCTGTGACCTGTGGAGCTGATTTTCTGGCAGAGCCTGTGACCCTGTGGGGGACCCATGCTGGAGCAATCTGTTCCTGAAGGACTGCACCCTGTGGAAAGGACCCATGATGGAGCAGTTCATGAAGAACTACACCCTGTGTGATGACCCCATACTGAAGTAGCGGAAAAGTGTGAAGAAGGAGTATCAGAAACAAAGTGTTATGAACTAATTGCAACACTCATTCCCCATTCACCCTGTGTCACTCAGTGGGAGGAGGAGACAAAAGAGTTAGGAATAGACATGAAGGAGTGAAGATGAGCTTGGGAAGAAGGGTGGAGAGTGGGCAGAACGTATTTTTAGTGGTCTTTGTTTTCTCACCATCCTATTATATTTTTAATTGACAATAAATTAGATCAATCTTCCCTAATTCAAGCCCGATTTTCCTGTGTTGGTAATTGGTAAATGATCTCCCTGTCTTTATCTCATCCCACAAGCCTTTCCATCTTATTTTTCTCCCTGTCCTGTTGAGGATGGGGAGTGAGAAAGTGGCTTGGCAGGCTTATGACAGCCAGCCAAGTTTAACCCACCTTAATGGATTGTCTTTTGAAAGCAATATCTCTGATGTGAAGTATATAATCAAAAAAGTCCATTTGCTGAGGTTTTACTTGTCTGTCTTATTGCAAATTCATGTCACTCCTATACGTTGAGATTGGCTGAATTATCTTCTGGAGCTTCTTATAACTCTTTGCTGACTTTACATGGCACACACAGTGATGAACTTAGACTAGACTCTGTTTCTAAATGATTGAAGTTGCAATGAAAAGTTTGCTGAGCCTTGCAAATTTTTTTGTTGAAGTGAACAGAATTGGTTTTAAATGACTCTTACCTCTTGGGGAACTTCTGACCATTTTTCTAAAAGGTTGTCTTCTGGAGGGTGCTGTAGCGCTTTATTCTGTCAGATCTCTTATTTTGCCTGGCAGACACAGGTGCATGGATGAACAGAAAGCGTGAGATGGAAATTCAGTGAGGACTAGCTTAGCGAGGATCAATTCAAATAGAAGTTTAAGGAAGAAAATTTCATCCCTATGTATGAGACATCACATCCAACATTCATGATAAGGATTTGCACTAAGAAGTCCAGCTTATTCTGTCTATCCTGACTACATCTGAATGTTCATCCAGCAACATGAGCTCACCCGGGAAAGGGAATGTCTTTGCTACTGACATCCAGTAAGCTAAGCACTCTATACCTGGTGTGCTGGATTTTGCTGAGATATCACACATCCAATTTAGTAGACAATCATCTACTCTGAAGTGAGTACTGGGATATTGGGAGAAATTTTCATTACTAGATTCTCATGCCCATGCCTAGCTAAACTCAGGTTACTTTATATATGAATTTTGAGTATATTTAAGCAAATTGAAACTGAAAATAGTAAGTGTATCAAGAAGGCTCTTGATGAATGGTTAGTTGTGACACCATGGAAGAAAGAATTATTGGCAATGTGGAAAGTTAAACATGCAGATCTTTAAAAATTCTCCAAAATTTCATTAACTTTCTAAGATTCTATTGCACAACTTTAAAAAATTGCAGGTTCTAAAGTACACATGAGATAGACAAATTTCCTTGATAACTGACATTGATTTTGGCAGTTCTGCTTCATTTACAAACCAGTAGGTAAGAGGTGTTTTTTTCATAAAGTATCATTTCATGCTTTTTGAGATAACTGGAGAGAAAACGGAGAAGGTACTGTTTCATCATATGTGATGAACATATTCTATTCCACAAGCACAGAGAAAACAGCAAATAAAAGCAAAACAATAAAGGTTTCTTTTACAGTTACAGTAATTTTAAGTAGTCAAATATATTAGAATATTTTAACTGAAGCTTACCACTGAAATGCTGAGTCAAACAGAAAATTTTGCAAAGCAGCAGAAGCTTTCAACAACCTGATTTTTGTTTTGTTTTGTAGACACTGGATTTATAGCCCTGGAAATTTTCACTTGCTAGGATAGCTTTGTTAGAAGAACATTATATTTATACTATTAATTTCCACCCTAGACATATCCCTTAGAAATTTACTGAGGAAACAATTTAGAATTCGTGTAGATTAAACTGCAAAGGTTATTCTAAGCAAATTTCTTGTATCCAATCAAAGACATAACAAAATTTGCCCAGTTTATCTTATATGACCTGAAGCCAACTTACTTGCATGAATCCAGAAGGAAATGGCCAGTATTTTAACCATTTGTTAAGTGGTTATTAACCAGTATTGTACTGTTCCATCTTTTCTGGCAGATGCATTCTATTTTTCTGGTTCACCTATTACTGTTCTATTCTGGGTTCATGTCTGCCTTTAATGTTCAATACAAAAGCTAATTATTGTGCTAAGCAGCTTTTCTAAAGGCTTTGCTTTTGCATCTTTTATGCTTCATGAACAGAATGGCAAATTAAAACATAGATGAATGATACAAAATTGAAAACAATTGTTCTAATTATAATTTAATAATAAACACAAGGGGTTTTTTTTAAGACAACATATATATTCAAAGACATTTACAAGTCTACCATTCTACAACTCACGCATCACCTCCTCACATATCTTTTGCAGTAATAGCTATGTAATGAGTCTGTTTGGGATACATTTTACTAAATTATTCTAATCTATATAGGTTCTTGTACCACACTCATCACCATAGTATCTGAGTTCCTTCCAATAGTGCATTACGCAATGTGACTAACATCTGTGGCATATTTTGTTCTCTCATCATGTCCCCAGGGGCAGAACTATGTGCAGTGGAGTGTTTTGGTCTGAATTTGTTTGTTTTTTAAGCAAGCCATGACTTGGGGGTTGTTTAGTCCGCAAAGGGTCATATAGATGAAGTAAAGATTATTGTGAGTCAGAGAAAAATGTAAACAGGGATGAAAAACTTGCCTTGAACTGAGGTGTTGAAACGGATGTCCCAAATATTCAAGTATGTCTGGTTTTCACCTTCAATACCCAAAAATTTTTTTCTGCAGCTTCACCTTAAGAAATTACACAACCTTTTACTCTTATCAGGTGGGTGAAACCTAATCTTTTAGACTAAACAAACCACAATATACACCTGGAGCTTTTGTATTTCACATCTGAGAGCCAATCTTGACAGTTTACTGGTGTCTTGTCTAAAAATAACTTGCAATTAACTTAAGTAGTTAGCTTGGATTATACTGCAAAGGTAGAGACCCAAGTCAGAACAACACCGACAGTGTTTTATGTTCCATTCCATTCAGGATCACATATAAACTTTACTATTGGCTTTCTCATTTTAAGACAATAAATGTAAAGCAGATGCCTGCAAGTAAGCATGTGTTTAAGTACTCTCGTGTTTCCATGAATCAGGGCATAAAGACAGTAAAAGACCTGTTTACATCCTTTATCCCATTTCTCAGACCATGTGCAGTTCACATATGCTTCCCTGATGACAGATTTGATAGTTTTTTTTCTTTCCCACTTGTTTGAAGTAGTTCAAAGTAAGGTTCAGTTACTTCTTCACAGCACAATTGTATAGATTAGCCCATCTTAGCTGTCTGTCTGCTCCCTCTGAATTAATTTTTACTCTTCTTTGCCTCTTCTTAGTTCCCCACTGTGCTAAAGCAATGAATTCTTAAGACAATAAATTATTTTTCCATCTCAGGGTGGAAAGGGAAGCTTAAGGTAAGGAGACACTTGGGTCCATAAGTTAGAAGGCTAAGCTCTTGACAGTCAGCCAGTGTCACCAAAAGGCAGATGGGGCAGGAGTCACCTTCCGTGCTGTGTGTTTCCAAGGTCTAATGAGGGCATCAAAGAACGTGAGTACATTCTTTGTGAGGATGAAAAAGTAAGAATTTCTCAGAACTGCCTTGAAGCCCACTAGACAATCTGTCTACCTCTTCATTCTGAGTGATAGAAATACTCCGTGGCTTATGTATTTCACTTGTTACTAAAAAAAAAAAAAAAAAGTGCATTTCCTCTTTTTCCCCTTAGCTAATCTGAGACATCATTTGCAGATGGCTTTCTCACTGCCATGTTCCCTGTTTAAGTGTTCTGTAATCAAATATCTGACTTTTTTCCTAAGTGCTATTGTGCCTTTGTGCTTTCTAAACCATAGAAGGACAAAACAAAGGGCAGAGAAGGTTTTCAGTGTGGTGCTTGCTTGAAAAGATACTTGGCAAATTTCTGGACATATGTACAGCAAATTAGAAGAGTGAAGGAAACAGTCTCTTTTGAATCTAATGATTATTTAAGATGTGCTCCATTGTACATACTAATAAAGCATCATTGTTTGTATTAATTTAAGTAAAATTTATGGTATCACTGATGATATTAATCAGCATGATACTGTTATGGAAATTTAGCTAATAAGAAAAATAATGAACCCCTGTGCAGTTTTAAATTGCTTAGTAGAAAGGATTTATTGTAAAATTTCAATTTTGTTTTCAAGCAAGATAATGTAAAATGTACAAAAACTTTTTTTATACTGATTCACATTCATGTGCTTTAGCTATGTGTGTTGGAAAGTCTAGACTCATTAATACTTTGTTTAAAGGGTAGAAAAGCATATAAAATAACTAATTTAAATGCCATTAATCAAAATACACAGAGTAATTACAGATATCAAGGGAGGCCATCAAGCGTTGAGTTTGGGTTACCTAAGAAATCCAGGAGTGATTTAGACATGTTCAGGGAGGTGTCTACTAGTCAAAACCAACAGAATTGCCACATTTTTTTACTGTAGGTGTTTTCAAATGAAATCCAGTTTAATCAAAGCTATCCAGAATTGCATTGTGATATAATGTGATGTGTCTAAAAAAATGATGGAATTGGAATATTCTGTAAGCATCAAAGGAAACTATTGGCTTGCAAGATGAAGGTCTGTAAGAAGTAGATGAAAGCCTCAAGAAAGTGAGAGAGAATTCTGACCAACACAGCCAGATATACTATGTATACATATGTAGGGAAGGACACGGGAGAGGTAAAGAGAACTAATAATCAGAAATTCTTTGTGAAGTGAACATCTTGTTTCTCATGTTAATTTGTCCCCATTTGTCTGTTAAGTGTATTACATATATCTATATGTATGTGTGTGTGTCTACCTATGTATATATACATGTATGTGTGTGTATCTGTATTCATGCATTAGGATATATTCTGAGCCTTTTTGCAGAAATCACCAAAAATCCCTTTGAAGAACATTTGAGGAAATTTCTTTTTTGTCTTTGCTCATGACTGTATGTTCGTATTATTTTATCAACCATCATCTTAACTTAAATGTTAGCATGTTAATAAAAATACTGGTTTTTAAATGACTATTCTGTGAGTTGCAGTTGGTGAAAACAGAAACAAAATTTTCTTAGCTCCTTGATTATGCTTAATCAAGCCTTAAACTCAATTAAGATCTGTGTTGTTTTCACTGAGAGTTGGTACGGGGTAAGGAAAGTATTTTTGATGACATGTTGTCACAATAATCATCCCTGTTATTAGAACAAGGAAAATGTTTTATAATGGAACAACGTTCTGTCAAAGCTATCAATTCAGTACATCAAAAATTTCACAGAAATACAGTGATTTTGTCTGATTTTCAAGGAAAAGTTTGTTTCTGGTGTAAAATTATAAATTATTTCAAGGTTTTTGTTTTATTATGTGTGTCTTGCAATATCTGCAGTGTAACCATTCAAAGCTAGTGTTATAACTTAATAAACACAGTGATGAGGCTCAAACAATCTGAGGCTTTTCATCCAATCCTATCCAAATAAAATAAGTTAATACTAGTGAAGATTAGTATTTTTATTTAGTGTATACTTTTACATTAAGACCATTGCATTTTGACTTATTTCAAAACAGTTTCCCAATATTTTGATTTTTTAACTCAGTGATGGGGAAAGAGAAAGTTTTTCCTATTATATTCACTTAAGTCTTCTCATAATATGTTGTTCAACATAAAATTAAAAAAAATAGAGTTGTTCCTTGCTGACTTTGCTTAGAGACGCTATAGAAATGTATGAAATATTTACTTTTCTCACCTCAAGACTGTCTAAGGTGGCTTCCCTATATTCTGATTTATTATTTGCAATTACGTTGATGAAAAAAATTGAGAAAAATTATGGGATGACCTTTCAAATTGTTACTAGTTCTGGAAAAAGACATAGCCAATGTGCATGATATATACCTTTTTACTTAGATAACAAACTCTTCTATTATTTATTTCTACAATGTATAACAAGGCTTCATATTATACTTACATGAAACTGCAATAGCTTTTGTTTAATAATGACTAGAAGAGAATAATAATTCTATTAACTACAGTACTGTATTTAATTATTTCAGTTTTTGAAGACTTCCTCTAATTAATTGCAAAGACCAGGAGCTAATTTTCCTCTTTCGTGTTTGAAAATTGACCTCTATTTTGCTATTGTGCTGTTTGAGGATTTTGCACTACATGTATTTAGCTTTCTTCATAATTCTCTCACAGATAAAGAGGAGTACTCAGTAATACATATTCACACTTTTTGTGGTAGTCCACTCCTTGCTATTCCTTTTAGGTGTTGATTCCTGAAGTTCATTATTATTTACTTCCAAATACAATGCAAGTATTTATCTACATATGGTGTTGCAGACGAATTAAAACAGAGTTTACATGCTATTGGCAGACTTATGCCACTTTCCCTTATTTCTTTTTTCCTTTTCCTTTTCCTTTTCCTTTTCCTTTTCCTTTTCCTTTTCCTTTTCCCTTTCTCCTTCTTTTTTCCTTTTCTTTTCCCTTTCCCTTTTCTTTTCCCTTTCCCTTTCTTTATTTCAAATGTATTGCAATACATTGCTACATTTCCTTGAATTATAATAATTTCACTAGCAAGGAACATACGTCATGTATTGAGGTCCAAATACATTATTTTCCACACAAACATGATTTGTTGTTGTTTGTTTACAAAAGTAAAGGTAGAATAATGAAATTTAGATTTAGAGATCTAAAGCAATGTCATTTTTAATATAAAAGCAATTCCAGCTGTAATAATTTTACATAGAAGTAACTTTAGAAAAAAATCAGGCTTGATCAGACAAAAAGAGAAAGAAAAAAACGTTTAATTTTCAGCATAAGCATTAGTTGAGCAGCTTTGAGACTTCACTCTCATTTTTTGACTTCAGAAAGCTGCAGAAATCCTGTCATGTGAAGCTTGGTATGTCAAAGGAGTGATTCGGCATCACACTATGTTCCTGGGAAACAAGAGTTTTCTACCATTCTGTGTATTCTCAGTTCACATCTTGGGTACTGGTGGTAATATTAGCATATACAAAGATGCCTTTCTTATCTCAGGTAACGTTCAGCACTCTGCTTTAAAGAGGACTCTGATGCCTTTCTATTCATACAATGTCTCTCTCCTCCTATCTTGTATCTCAAAGGGCAAAGCTGACAAGAAATACTGTGTATGATTAAGTAATTTCATACCTCTAGAAGCTCATGACACATTCTCTGAAGCTCATGACACATTCTCAGTGGGAAATAAAAACAAAAAAAACCAAAAAAACAAAAGCAACAAAATAAAGGCAAAACCAACCTCCCTGCCCCAGAAAACAGGTGTGTGTCTCATGAAAAAACCTAATTGTTAGCAAGCTAGCCAGCAAACAGGAGCTAAAACTTTTGTATAAGATTGTGTCTTACTGTGATAAACACAACACAGATTCTTGTCAGACCGAAGGATGTAAAAAAGCATCCAATAAGACAGAGAATGTAATTAACTTATTTATTATTTCTCAGAATATGCAAGGTTAGGGTAGCTTCATTGTGACTCCCTCTGCTCTGGGAACCTTAAGGTTCTCATATGTATTGGGTCAGGCTGAGCTGGAGTTCATTTCCCCATAGCAGCCCTCATAGTGCTGTGTGTTGCACTGGTAGCTAGAAAGGTGTTGATAACACCAGTGTTTTGGCTACTGCTGAGCAGTGCTCACACAGCATCAAGGCTGTCTCCCCAACAACCCCCACCAGCAGGCTCAGGGCCCCAGGGGTGGGCAGGATCTTGGGAGGGGACATAGCCAGGACAGCTGACCCAAATTGACCACGGGGATATTCCATACCATATGATGTCAGCTCAGCAATAAAAGCCAAGGGAAGGGTGGGGGAGGGGATTTGTTGTTAGGATATTTGTCTCCAGGAGCAATTGCTATGCATATTGAAGCTCTGCTTCCTGGGAAGTGGCCCAACACCACTTGCTGATGGGAAGTAGAGCATAACATCTTTGTTTTTCTTTTGCTTCTCTGTGCACTTAACCCACGAGTTTTTCATCTCATATTCTTCCCCTTAATTTGCTGAAGGGGGGAGTGAGAGAGGGGACTGGTGGGCACCTGGCATCCAGCCAAGGTTAACCCACCACACCATATAATTAGGAACATACTGTATTTGTGGTCCCTTCCTGGTTCTGTCTTGCTTCCCAAGCAAAATGACGATATGGCACGAGGCATCATGAAAACAAAACAAACCCAGAAAGAAATACAGACACTATACAAAGGTGTAACAGTAAGTACATTCTCCCTGCTAAGGAGCTAACTGTAGCATTCAGCTTCTCTGAGGCGGACAGTCTTCTTATCCATCCATGGGATTACCAGATACATGACTTGGTTAAGTTCCAGATGATATACCATGGAAGACTTATCTATTTGCCATTCTTCCTATGTTCACTTCCCTTCTTTGTTTTCCTTTTACCACTTTCTCCTTTGTTTCTCTCAGCTCATTAACCCAATGTTGGTGAAAAACTTGCTGGAATGTTACTGACCTATAGCTGCTTAGTACACTTTTGATGGCCAAAGAAGAAACTTTTTTTTTAGTGTTTGGTTAATAAACTTTTTTTCAGAATGGAGAACCGTGCACAGAGTCTTAAGCGATTACTGATCAAGCTAACTCTGGAACTAGCTCATGAAGAACAATTTATTCAATTCAATTCAGTATCAAAACTAATCCTAATTAGAATTTTGACAGGCAACGTTTACAAGCTGAGGATAGGGCCACGCTATGAGAGCCATATTGATTTTCTGAAGTAAGATACATTGTGCCATATGGCTGAAAATTTCTTACAAATACTAAATCAGAGTTATCTGTTTCATACTTCATCTCAGTAGCTGGCATTCTGTGGCAGTCATCAGTCTGCCTCTTCATACCATGTCAGCCTTTACTTCCACAAGAATGATAATGCTCATCCCATTCACATGTGTGAATTTCTCCTGGAAATGGGAGCATCTTTTCCTCTCTTTCATTTTCCCTGGCTTCTGCATATGTATTTGAAGGCTACCATGACACTGAACAAAAGCATGGGTGGCTGCTCCTTGTCTTTGGTCATTTTTCTGGAAGTGATATTAGTTTTCATTCAGGAATTCATAGGAAAAAAAAAGAAGAGGTGTATTGGTGTGTTTTACTTAGAAGTGTGTTACTTTGGATTCCTTCCCAAATGTAAAATTGTTTCCTGCAATGCATGTGCATGGGTGGATGGTTTTCTTTTTCTTTTCTTTTCCCCTCCTCTCCTCTTTTCCCGCATCCCTCTTCGTCTCTCTCTCTCCTGTCTCCGTTTTCTCTCTGGCATGTATGGTAATCATGCTACTCTTATTCCATTGCTATAAGGTTTAGTGTT